>CATIWM010223318.1:0-14242 GCA_949671775.1 Mallotus repandus
TTTTAAATAATGGCCAAATGCATAGTTTCACTGCTTTAAATAATATATATTTAATATTATATTATATTCAGTAACTAATTTAAATTATATTTTCCCAATATTAATACTAATACTACATTAAAAAATTATGTGATTTTATCATAAATGCATAATCTTGTAAAAGCTAATGTTACTATGTTTGATATTTAGAAATAGACTCAAATTCTATTGAAGATTAAAAATGATATGAGTTTTATTTTTATTTGAAAATAAAAATAAAATTTTATTTTTAATTTAAAAATAGATATCAATTATGTTTTTGAATTAGAAATGGAACAAATATTTTGTTTCTAACTTAGAAACGGATAGTAATTCCGTTTCTGATTTAGAAATGGAACTAATATTCTGTTTCTGATTTAGAAATGGATATTAATTCTGTTTCTAAATTAGAAACGGAATTAGTACCCGTTTCTGATTTAGAAATGGAACTAATATTCAATTTTTAATTTAGAAACAGATATTAATTTTGTTTCTGATTTAGAAACGGAAATAATATTCTATTTTTCATTTAGAAATGGATATCAATTTCATTTCTAATTTATATTGATAATGATTTTTTTTCTATTTCATTTTAATTTTATTTCTAATTAGAAAAGGATATTTTTCATTTCTAAAATTCATTGCTAAATCGATAAATTCTAGCAGTACTGATAGAGGAGATGGTTATTGTTGCATCATAATTACTTAAGGACTGCTCATAGGCTACACCAATTGATATTATTAGCCTCTGTCTGAACGCTATTGGTGTAAAGAACATCGATCACAAATATAGCCTTAGATCATGTGAATCTTATTACTATGACATATCTTTCATCAAATCTACTACCTCAGCACTGCTACTAGTGCCCCATCTGAGAAATACAAATTAAATTACTAGTTTTTTTGTGGTGACAGGTATACAACTTTTCAAGGTATTTGGAATTAAAGCGTTTTGGAAAACTAGAATATTTAAAATTTATTCAATAATCAAATTGAAATCAAACATTACAACCAAGCATATTTCTTTAAAGCACAGCCATGCATGTATCTACCACTAAAAGCATTATCCTTCTCCAACTAGTTGGTGCTCCTTAATTGTAGTTATAAATTTGAAGTTCCTTGTTGTTTCATCTTCATTGGAAAATGTTGTAAAATAGTTATTGTCAACCCATAAAAGGAGCAAGCATGTATGCAGCAAACAACAACTGTAAAAGAGAGATAAAATCATAACAAATTATTAATTAGCCAAATGTTTACTTATAACTTTACAAGACCAAAAGATATGGAATTAAAATCAAACACTTACCTTCCATGTCAAAATGTAAAAATAATGGAATGAGTGTTTGTCAGTGAGATCAATAGATTGTGCTCTTATCCATAAAATCAACGCCAATGTACAATGGCCTAACATCTGCATTAACCAAAGGAATATTTTTAATTGACAATGAAACGTTCATTCCAGTAATTGATTCTAGTAGCAGATAATACATACTGTGATAAGTCTGTTTAATGGGGAAGAAGAAAAAGCTCCACCCACAACACCGACACCGAATGCCAATGCTATCATGCTCATGCCAAACCTAAAGGCCTTGTAACAAGAAGCCAAGAGAAAACAAGAGGATGAAATAACTATTATGTATAACTTATTTATTTTATTTATTTATGTTCCTCTTCTCTCCATAACTTATGTATTAGCAATAAATAGAGCAAGAAATTATTCGTTTACTTACATTTTCTACTCCATGAGTGACACTGAATGTTTGAATCCCAGTTTCTCTATCCCCTTCTATATCAGAGATGTCCTATTGAAATTAGGAAAAATAATAAAACTTGAGAAATTAAAATTGTTAATAACAGATAATAAAAACATTATATGTGTACATATCTGACCTTGAGAACTGACTGGCCAATAGACATCAGAGATGCGACAATTATTGATAACACCAACGATCTCGGGATATTACTTGTTGGTTTTGCAAGGATATAATTCTGCATTATTTACAGCCCTCTTCTAGTTAAAAAAAATTACAAGTTCTAAATAGATCTCTTTCATTTTCGTTTTTTTTAATCTCCAATAGCCACAAGGGCTCCCACTATTTTAGAGTTAGAGTCGGGTGGATTTAAAATGGGGTAAAACTCTCTCGGCACCTATTTTTTCTATACGTAAAACTCAAGTCCGAAACCTTATTTAAAGGAATCCAAACTTCTTACCACTTGGATAGATAAATGTTGGTAATCTCTTTCATTTTCTTCAAAGGGAAATACAGGTGCAATTTTCATACCTTGATGTGCAAGAAAATGCCAATTTGATAACAAACAGCGCTATGAATTACGATCATAAGTGCAGCAAGAAGAGGATTTTGCTTCCATCTGAGTAAAGGAACCTACAATTCACACAGATAGTTTATATTTTTAACATGACATTACGGTAAAATTTACGTATAGAGTATAAGAAAAACATTACCTTCAATGAATATGCAGCTACACATGTAAAATGTGCAAGTAGGGCAGCAAGAAGTGGTGGAGATTGAAGCATTCCCATCCCAATACTCTATAGTTAAAATAATCATTAAAATTTTTAAATGTTTTTTCAAAAAAGAGATTGGTAGGTGATTAATATATTCATGCCTTCTTTTCCATATGCAATTTATAATTATACAACTATATATTTACCAACAATCCAGACGCAACAACAATTGCAATGCCGATTTCCATTGAAAGTTCTCCAGAAGCGATTGGCAGATAAGGTTTGTTTATCTAACAAATACAATTAAAAAAAATGAATTATATAATTATATATGTATGTCAATTTAAAGATTTCAAGTGCCAATATGTATGATTATACCCTGTCTTCTTCAACATCAGTCAATTGATTAATCGTTGTCATGTAAATGTCCATAAAAAACACTGACAATGATACCTAATTAAAAAAAAAAATACAAATCAAAACAAAAATCAAGTCAAGGTTATTGTTAATTTACCATCAAATTTAAATCAAGCAATTACCTTCAACAATCCAATAAGCAATTTGGGAGACAGATCACTAATTGAATCCATGGCAACAAGGGTAATAGATATTACTTTAAGAATCTGATTATTAAAAAAAGAAAAAGAAAAATACACAATATATGAGGCATTTGTTATTTATCCATATCCCACATGAGTTTAAAAAAAAAATAGAACTTACATTTCCAACTGGAACAAAAGGTCTTATGAAGGTAATCAATACGTTATCCGTTATAGAACTCCGTTTAAAGCTTGTCCCAGTGTCAACATCCCCAGAATTTATTTGTGCATTTTCACTTCGTGATGAAGATGCCGTAACACTATAATTTTTAGCAGTTAGTTTATGTGTTTCTCTAAACATCAACCCATCTTTCTTGCAAAAATTATCGTTATTGGCACAAATGATGAATTTTCTGCTTTGTCTTCCTCTAAAGATATAATCTAGTTGTTTTTTTGCCCCTTCAGCCTTTGTAACCTCACCTAAAAAAATATAAAAATATTTGTTAAAAAAGAAAAATCTAGTGGGATCAAGTTTTAAAATATTAATTTTCTTACCTTGAAAAATATTAAATTATATTGTGTAAAACTAATTTCTTAGAAGAAAAACAAATCTATATGTATAGTTTTAAAAAAAAACCTGATTTGAGCATAAAGTCATAAGCATAGCTCATTGTTAAAAAAGTCCAGCATAGTGAAGATGCAGTGAGTAAATAATATGAAAAATAGAAACATAAAAGTTAAAAGCTAAGGCCTTCTTTACTTTATATTCTGGAACTAAAATTGAAAATAAAATTAAAAGTGAAGGAAAATCGAAAATGAAAGAAAAATTTTAATAAACTATTTTTTTTTACTACGGAATGAGAATTAGAACCAATATTATTTATATATAAAAATATTTTTATAGTTTATTTTTAATATTAAAAATTAGCATTGCAATTATTTATTATAAAAATTATTTTTAAATTATTAATTAGTATTTACTAAAATATTATAATAATTTTAATAAGTTATTATAAAAATTATTTATTAATTTAATAAATACTATGTGTTAAAATATTTTATTAATTTATATAATTTATTTTATATATTTTAGTAATAAATGACAATTTTAAATGTTTGACCAATTATTTGATTGAACTTAATTTACAAGAGAATGAGAATTTTATTAGGGTGCAAGGGAAACAAATGATTTCTATTAATGGAAAAATCTTATTCCTATTTCAATATAAATTATAGTTAACTAAAAAGTAAGAAATTAGAATCATTCATTCCAATTCTAATATTCATTTTTATTTTTTATCCACCAAATGGCAATTTAAAAAGAATCCATAACCTTGATGAAAAGATAACTGTGTCAAGTTTTTAAAAAGAAAAATAAAATTATATAAATAACATTGAACATTTTAGTAAGTTTAAATTTTATATAAGAAGAGATTGAACATAAAATATGATGTAAAGATCCTTCATCTTATTTCTCCATATGTGATAATTCATGTCATTTAAGCTAACCATCTTGATAGTCTTAACCATCATCATTGCAACATTGATAATAATTTCAGAAAAAAAAAAACCAAAAAAAAACTATAATACCACTTGTTGAGAATTGTAAAGTTGATGTAGCGAAAAATCAATTATAAAATACTACAAAAAATAATCAAATAAAATGACATCAATATTTTATGTGGTTCACCCTTGATGTTGGGTTACGTTCACGGGACAAAATTCAAGATTTTTTCTACTGTCAAAACAGTAAGTACACAAAGAGATTCGTCTCTAGAACACTAGATGAATACAAGAATGGAGATCTTACCAAAATAGTGGCACTCATGGTATTTCCCACCCCAAAACAATTTTCTCACTATTTTGTCACTCACCCTTTGAGAAAGAAATTTTTCAAGCACTCAAAAACTCTCTCACAAGTTAAACTAACTTTGGCACACTCCTCATCAAAGCACAACCTTACTTTGGTTTACACTCAATAAAGCACAACTATGCTTTGCATACTCTTATAAAAGTATAATCTTACTTTGGATTAAACATTCATCGAAACACAACCTTATTTTGGCACACTAGAGGCTTATCAAAGCACAACCTTTGGCTTTCTCTATACAAGCTTCCCTTTATTTATGCCTTATGCCTCTATAGCTCCTTCCAAGCCTTAAGACTCTTGCTTATCTATATGAAAATATTTACTTGAAATTCAAGACAAATATTTTTCTTGTCGTAAACACTATGCATGGTAACACAAATTGAAGGGGAAGGGAAAGGAATATAAAGGATTATGATTTTCTCAGTCCTTAAAGGATTATGATTTACCTTGTCCTTAAAAGCCAAGGATTTAGGTTGTCCTTGAAAATCAAGAATTTGACTTATCCTTGAAGTCCAAGGATTTTTTTTGATTTCTTACTCTTTTTATTTTTTTCTCTTTATTTTATTTTTTAATTTTAAACGTAGGCCCTCATGTAGGAGGGATCCACCAACAAATCCCTCTCTCTTTTGACCTCCTAGTTCTTTAAAAAAATACAAACATAATTTATATTCAAGATTTTTGAAACTTCAAATTAAAAAAATATGATAATTTTTTATGTTTATTTCTATAATATAAAATATTTACTATTTTTATAATAATTAATTTGAAAAATGTTAAATTTTAAATTCAAAGATTTAGTTTTACTCTAAATAGATTGTACATAATTTATTTTTATTTTTTTACTTTATTTTATTTTATTTTATTGTATTTAATAAATATAGATCTCTGATCTATTTATTTTATTTGTTTTTTGTGAAATTTTGGATCTTCCTTCACAAAATTATTTTTGCCCTTTATAGGATTTGATTCGTTCATAGAATTTGAATATTTTTCTACAGTGAAAATTCTGTTAATTTTTCTTCAATCAGACTCATTTAAAGACCAAATAATCGATTTGTGGCAAATTTTAGCCACTGATCAATAAAGCGCACAGATCACCGATTTGTAAACTAAAAGAATTATATCAATGCGATTGAAGAATAGCAACAAGAAATTTTACAATTGTGAGACTTTAATTTGGTACATCTTAATTGTACTCTTATTTTATATTATTTTTTATCAAGATGTATCTTTAATTTGCATGGATGAACGATTCATCTTTTCTCTAAAAAAAACATACATATTTGAAAATCTATACTTTACTAATCATATGAAAACAAATTATTTAAATTAAATAAAAATTAAAATTTACTTAGTATTTAATTAATTTAAGATCAAAACAATAATTATGAGGAGTTTAAAACTTTATATATCTATTATTTTAATTAAAAATGTATATGATTCTATATTCATAGAATTAGTAAACAAAAAGTTGGGTTTAATCTATACTATACACAAAGTGGCTAAACAAGGAAGGCATTTTTGAACAATAAAGAGTATGTAATTTTTCTCAGTTGATAAATATAATCATAACTCTTTTTAAAGATTTTTAGAGCTTTACATTTAAAAATAAATGATTAATTTCTATATTTAGTTCTATAATTGTTTTTGACTGAATGTTTAATTCTATAATTAACAATTAATTACTATTATCATTATAATTAATTTGGAAAAGCTAAAACTTTAAATTGAAATTTTCAAATTTAGTTCACCTCCATTATTATCACTAAATTACAATTGTGCTTAAATTGCATATATATAATTTAATGAAATAATACAATTCAAGATAAATAATTTAAATTAACCACCAGTAGTTAAGAAAACACTGTAAAATGAAGCTAATATATTCAAGAAATGATAAAGATTAAAATAATTTTTAGATCTAAATTTTAAATTTCACCAAGAATTGAAAATCCAACTAATTGGTAAGAAACACTTCTCAAATCTTTCCATGTACTAAATCAAAATAATAACATATGAAAAATGTATACCTAAAATACCTAAAATAATTTTTAGTTATTACTTCTTTTGTTTCCATGCCATTAATTCAAAATAATTGTGTACTATTATTTGATTAACATATAAAAATGTACTTTTTGCAAACATCAATATTAACTTAAGAAATTATTAATTATTTATACATGATAAAAAACTTAATAATTTGAATGCAAATAATTTACTTCAATTTAATAATTTTTATATTGTAATCACTAAGAACTCTTTATAATTTTATTGACTTGTTATGTTAGTTTATAATGCCTTCAAATTATATTACTAAAATTTTATTAAAAACTGGTGTATTTCTCTATTAATATAGTTATGCAATATTTATTTTAATTTTTTAGTTGTATTAACATTTTAAGTGTTTATACATGATAAAACATATTTTGATGATAGGTTTAATTTTAATTTCTTATTAAGTTTTTAATAAAATGGTAGAATATAAAACCAAAATATTAAATTTATTGAAAATTTATTATAAAATAAAATAATTAAAAATACTTTACAAATATTAATTAAATTAATAAAACTGAATTTTTTTGATGCAAGGTAATGAAGTCATTATCTCTAATATAAATGGTGGAGTGCAATTTATAATTGAGGAGAGTAATAAGTTCTACCAAAATTTTTAAAAAAACATTAAAACAAAAAGTAGATGTTATTCTTTGTGTGTGTATATATATATAACATTAAGTTCAAATTTTGACAAGTGTCCCTTATAATTTAGCATTCACTCCTAAAGGTTTAAGTATTGAATTATTAAATTTCCTTTCTATAAAAAGCATATAAAACATCTTAGTTTAGAATACACAAGTCCTATTCTATGTGAAATATTATAATTCTATTATATATAAAACAACACTCTTTCTTATTATAAAAATTATGTCTTTTATTCTAACTAAAACATCTCATTTTTCAACTAATTTCTATTTTTATTTTATTTGATTTATTCAATTATTGTTATCAATATACATATTAAAAATTTATATGTAGTACTCTTGGTAAAAAATACTAAAATAAAATTATTACAATAACTTTTAAGTTCTCATTTTTATATTTAATTAAATTGTAGTTTTAATTTATTAAAATTATTTAATTATTTATTTTAAAATATATATATTATTTACAGTCTGCACAAAGCGTGGATTCATAACTAGTATATATTAAATGTTGAGCTCCAAAGTAATTAAGTCTAAAATCTGTCAAGTGCCCCTCTTCATAATTCAACATTCACCCTTAAAAGCTTATGTGTTGAATTGTTGAAATTTACAATATTTTACTGAAAAATATTAAACAAAAACTTATTTTACAATACATACGTTCGATTTTATGTAAAATACTCTAATTATATTATATCTAAAACAGTACTCTTCATTTCCATCAGAAATTATATCTTTTATTCTAATTAAAATATCCCATTTTTTACTATTTTCTATTTTTTTCTTTTATTTTATTTATTCAATTCTATACACATATATATATATACACTCTTAATAAAAAAAAATTAAAATAAAATTATTGTAATAATTTTTAAATTGTCATTTTTATATTTAATTAAATTATAATTATAATTTATTAATTTATTAAATTATTTATTTTAAAATATATATTATATACAATTTATGCAAAATACGATTCACGATTAGTTAGATATAAAATAACATTGACTCAAATGCATATGGATAAATTTTTTATTAAATCATTAAGTACTAAATGCCGCTATTAACCTAGTTGGCATGAATTCCACTCTGATGTGGGCGCAACTTTTTAAACTTTTTCCTTCGCTGCAATTGTTATACCTAACTACTCGATTGAAATTTGAAAAGTATCGTCCTGGATCATTAAAATTGAAAATATATTCTCAACTGCAATCTTAAACATCTTTTGACTTGGCATTGTTAATGCTAATTTTATATCATTAAATTTTCAGCGAACAACTGATAAAAATTGCAAAAGGAATTTACAATTGATGTCTACAGGTCTCACGTGTTTGAAAATAGGCTCCACTAACGAACATATCAGCTGTCTGTTAAAGAAATTTTGACGGAGGATTAGTTTCGCAAATTTTTGGAACGTTATGGGTAAAATTGACAGTAACATTAAATTATGGTGTAAAAAGTTATGGTTTTTTATGTAATTTTTTCTTTATTTTTCCTTCAACTTCTACACATTAATTTTAATACTATCAATTAAAGGATCAAATGGACGTATAGTATCTAACCTTTATAAGAGATAAAAACGGTATCTATAACTAGTACTCAAAATATTTTTCCTCATACGTAATTTATTCAATTTTAACAGTTTGGTCCAAAATTGTAGATAATTTACAAATAAGTCTATATATCTGAAAATTGTTGAAATTTTTCAAAAATATCTTGAGACGTGAATACCTTACCCTTTGAAATAGTGCATAACGATATTAAAACTTGATTTCCATTTGTATTAATTGGAAGGTTCATCAAATTATAGTAAGTCTGGATTGAATAGCCCTAATTAAGCACAAGCTTAATGGAAAACCAAACAGAAAATTTGAAATTCAACAGTCCATCAGGATTGAGTTCAACCATTTGTTGAATGAAGTAAACCGACTCCTAGACCAAATTCATGTTAATGTATTACTTGGTGATTTAATAGAATGAAAGACAAGCCTTGACCGTTGAAGTTAGATGATATAGAAAGAGAATATACTTAAAAAGAACCTGTAACAGAGAAAGAAATCCAAAAAGAAAAAAAGAAAAAATAGTTCTTGATATTAGTGACCTTGCAATTAAAGCAACGAACATGAACATTAATAATGTTGCACTACATTAAAATTCACATTTAGAGACGGAAATTTTGTCAATAAATTAAAAAAATGGATTTGTGATAGAAAAAAAAAATAGAATTAGTGACAAAAACTTTAGGAAAAAAAATTTGTCGCTAAATTTTTCTTTAATCATATTAATTTAAAGACTAGAGAATCAATTTGTGGCTAATTAAAGCCATTGAGTAGAGCATACGGATCGCTGAGTTGCAAACTAAATGAGTTCTGTGAACTCAATTGCAAAACAGCAACATAAAAGTTCACAATAGTGAAATTTCACAATAATGACACTTTATTTTAATATTTTTTAATTGTACTCTTATTTTATATATTTTTTTATCAAGATAAATCTTTACTTTTCATGGATGAGTCATCCTTTCTCTACAAAAAAACATACATAATTGAAAACATGTATTTTACAGATCATATGAAATTTTTTTTTTAATTAGATAAAAATTAGAACTTAATATTTAATTAATGTAAGATCAATATAATAACTATGAGGAGTTTAAAACTTAAAATATCTCTTGTTTTAATTTAAAATATCAGTAATATGATTCTATATTCATAGAATTAGTAAATGAAAAGTTGGCTTTAATCTATACTATATACAAATTAAGTGGCTCGATAAGGAAGGCATTTTTGAACAATAAAGGGTATGTAATTTTTCTCAGTTGATAAATATTGTCTGAATAAATATAATCACAACTCTTTTTTAAAGATTTTCCGAACTTTACATTCGAAAATAAATGATTTATTTTTATGTTTAATTCTATAATTGTTTTTGACAGTATGATTAATTCTATAATTAGATATTAATTACTATTATTATTATAATTAATTTGAAAAAGCTAAAATTTTAAATTCAAAATTTTCAAATTTGGTTTTAATCTTGATAAATTCAACTAATGTTATTCAAAATTGTAGAAAAACATTCTAAATGTAAACCATACAAAATTTAGAATTCGACTTAATGTTTGAGTAATTTAGGATCAAAATAACAATTAAAATTAATCGAAATTTTTAAATATTACCTATTTTATTAATTAAAAATTATCAGTAATGTAATTGTATGTTTGTAGAGTTAGTAATTAAAAATTGGTCTTATTACTCTTATTAAAATAAATAGAGAATTTATAAAGTTTATAATTGTTTGAAAACCTTCAACATAAATTTTTGTAGCATAAACCTCAAATATTGAAGAACTAATGATGTATCTGTACAGTTGGCAAATATAAACTAAAATTTATATTCAATAAATATTTTAATAATATGGATTGCATATAAAAAGAAAACTAGTGAATATAAAATACCTGGAACAAAAAGACGACAATTTGTACTGGTAGTTGCGAAAGGATAGGATTGATTAAAATGAAGCATACTTGACATAGCCATTTTAAATCTTTATAGTGTAAATTGCTAAGTGATGCATAACTCAACTTATATAACCCCCAACAGCCCCTAACAACCCAACCTAATTTAATTTAATTATTTATGACACTTTTCTTTGAATTGTATAAAATACAAACCTTAGAAATAGAACACACTTTTTCATGAAAATAAAAATAATTTTATAAAAATTTGCTAACATAAATATATACATTTAACAACCAATGAGGGATTCCAAAAGACTACTTCACTATTCTAATAGCCAGTAGTTGTACATATAATATATAGGCTTATTTGTATAAAAAATTACAATCTTTTTGAACTTTTGCGCATTTGATCCAAACTCTAAAACTTGACAAAACTAACCCAATTAGCACAATTGTAATTTCATCATATTTGAGGTAGATTAATTAATCTCATTACTGTACTTCCATATTCATATGATGGCCTAAAACTAGATAAAGGAGGAGATGAACATAGTTTCACAACTTAAATAAAATTTTCTCCTTTTCATTTTATATATTTGTTTAAAATTACTCAGGTTGAAGCATAGCTAACTATTATAGTTAGTATTTAGATGTTATGGATGTGAACCTCATAGAAATAGAAATAGAAATTAGCTACTTCACCTCCATTATTATCATTGAATTGCAATTGTGCTAAAATTACAATTTATATATATATGTACAGCCAAATTTTAAAGTTTGAAATAAGTTTGTAAAAGTCAAAAAGATTTTGATTTTTGTGACCAATATGCCTAATATATACTAATAATTTTACAATATTTATTGTACACATTATAATATGAATATATATCATGATTATTCAATTGTTAAATGTAATAAAATTTAATTAGAAATGAATTGTTTTATTACTAGTTATTATTAATAAAATAATATAATCCAAGATAAATAATTTAAATTAACTACCAATAGTTAAGAAAACACTGTAAAATGAAGCTAATATGTTCAAGAAATGATAAAAATTACAATAATTTTTAGATCTAAATTTTAAATTTCGTTGAGAATTGAAAATCCAACTAATTGATAAGAAACACTTCTCAAATCTTTCCATGTACCAAACCAAACGTCCTTTAAGGTATTATTTCTTTTGTTTCCATGCCATTAATTCAAAATAATTGTGTACTATTATTTGATTAACATATGAAAAATGTTTTTTTTTTTTTGGCAAACATCAATACTAACTTAAAAAATTCTTTAATTATTTATACCTGATAAAAATTTAATAATTTTATGCAAATAATTTACTTCCATTTAATAATTTTTATATTGTAATCACTAAAAACTCTTTATAATTTTATTAATTTGGTATGTTAGGAGCAATCCGTGCTCTTCTTCTCATTCTGAAAAGACATAATAAATGAAATTCAAAACACAACAAAGGACAAACACAAACATGAAAGCCTAGAAGCAATGAGGACAACAATTGACATTTATCAACCTAATTACCGCAGTAGCTCAAGAAAAATGTAACTCAAAGATCATTAGAGCCGAAAATAAAACAATGGCTCTGATAGCAACTTTATTATGACCCGAACCGAAGGTTCGTGACCGGCACTAGGGAATAGGGATACATAAGGTAACCGAATCCCGTAGCAAGCCTTAAAAAAATTTCGCGGAATAATGCAATACGTTAAACAATAAAACAATAAATGCGTAATATTAAAGTCATAAAACATAATATTCTTTTAAAATACATTATCATTCCAATACAAATATTTAACAGTCAGGTACAAATAGAATACTAATAATACATATTTAAAATTTAACCACTGTGGTGTCTAGAATTTAGTTACTCAGTACACAATTTAAATTTACATACACAATGCAGCCGGTGAAGAACTAACTCGGCGCAAAGTAGAAGTACTAGAAGACTAACTGTGAGGTCCTGAAAAAAATAAATTGAGAGGAATCAGACCTCACTGAGTGAATTAATTTTATAAAATGCATGCTGGTTTTAAAAACCATTTATTAAAACCCTTTTTAAAATAAAACAATTATAGTTATTAAAATCATTTACTTTTCTCAATAATATTATAATCATATCGAGTCTCTTTAAAATTTCTTAAATCAATTTAATATGAAATTCTCCGAGAAAATATTTAAAATAATTATTTTTATGGAAAACTGGTAGAACCATAAACCATTATACTAATAGCCTTTCGGCTCTCTTAATCCAAGTGACTGTCATCCTGAGAGCAAAGCATCAACTGAGTTACTGCCACAGTCATTTCACTTATTCCATATTGAATGTCCCGAGAGCAATGCATTAACCGAGTGACTGTCACGGTCATTTCACTTATTCCATATTGGATGTCCCAAGAGCAATGCATCAACCGAGTTACATCCCTTTTTCATATCATTACCAGCCCGAGAGCAATGCATCAACCAAGCTTAATCATATACATATATATCATACACTAGATATTACCCGTGCACACGTGGTCCTAGTGATACCCACTAGGTAGCACGTTCTACCATTATCTCCAAATCAAATTTGGATTATAAATATTTAAATCAAGTAAATAATTAATTCATAAAAAAATGAATGCGATATTTTTAATTACTAGAAAATTTCATTTAAACAAACACAACACGTATCTTATAAAATCAACTCACAGGTGGAGCGTGCCGGACAACGCGTTCTCTGCTGCACTGGTGCTACTACTCGTGCCCCGAAGTTCTCTAAAACAAATAATATTTATTTAAAATATGCTTGTAAAATAATTAAATGAAGGAATGACGAAACTAACTTGATCTAAGACACAATGCTAATTAAACTCAGAATTACGACACAAGTCGATGTTACGCTTTACAAGAAATCTACCGAAAATTCGGCAGAGTTTTCCTTGTAAAACAGAAAACCCTCTACTAAAAGTAGAGTTGACCCTGTAAGAAAACACATTTCGAATATTCCACACAAAACCACACTCGAGTCAGACTCCCAAACTACTCATAATTCCGACTGAGTTCCAAATTCACAATAATCAATAAAATAATGTAATTTTTCAATAAATCATAAAAATCTCATTTAAATATCACAATTCAAATTATTTCCACAATAAATTATAAAATATATTTATTTTCAAATAAATA
>CATIWM010223325.1:0-12928 GCA_949671775.1 Mallotus repandus
TGGTAAGAGGGAAGCCACCTTTTTCAAGGACTGGAGAGCCAGCGTTGGGTTGAATTGCTGGGTAGACAGTGAAAGGGCAGTTGTTGACCAGGGTAAGGATGAGACCTGGAGGTGTTGCTTGGGTAAATGAGGCGAAGATAAAGAGAGCTGTAGCAATGGTTGAGAAGGAAGATAATGTAGCCTCTGTAATGGTAGCCATTTCTTAAAGCTCCGTTGAAGAGACAAGGTTTTTGTTTTGGGAAGAAACGGCTTGTTGGTCCTTATAAGCACAAGGGACTATAGATAGGTGGTGTTCCACGTTTTTTACACGTGAAATGGAAATATACTGTAATACCCCTTGTAATTTTTTTTAAATATTTAAATAAAATTTAAATTTTATTAAATTTTAATTAATCTAGTTCGCCGCCCCCAATAATGATTTTCACCATTTTTCAGCCATATTTTTTATTTTTCTCACTTCTACAATTAAAATAATATACATTTAGCGTATGGTCTTAATCTATTATGTTTCTTTTCTTAATTTTATAGTTTTCTAATTAAATTTTTAGATTAATTCAACAATATTAGTTTTTTAGTGCTTATGCGGTAATTTACAAAGAATTAAATCGATGGATTTTAACTATATGATAATATTTTAATAAATAAAATTGTAAGATTTAATCTCATTCTTGTATCTACCTCCACCACTTAATTTAAGTGGTTAAAAGGATAGATAAGTCGTAGGTTTAAATTCCAAAAACAGTATTTGTAGACATTTAAATGTTAAACTAACCATTTAACAAAATCAGCTCAGGTTCAGATCCCATCCCATAACTTCTAAAAAAACAAAACTTCATTCTTGCATCTCCAATACAGCCATTTTCATAAAACGTTGTTGCCTTTTGGGTCCAATTTAACATTAAAAAATGCTACAATTTGCGTTTTTAGCTACAGTGTCTAAACAAATTTATTTGGACGGAGTAGCATGTACGGCGACACTATTTTTTTTTGACATATGAGTCTTCTCACTTTGCTAAATGTTTTAATTTTAGCCCAAATCTATTTTATGTTTAGAACTTTTTTAAACAATTTAAACCAATTTATCATTTATATATTTTATTTATTTTTTTAGTTCACGTTATATATTTATTATATAAATTAAATAAATATGTAATAAAAATATTATTTAATACACTTAAAATAAACATAATACAACATTAATAATATTAAACTCTAACATAATACATTTTTTAACAAACAATTTAATAATCCGTAAAATTAAATAAATATGTAATAAAAATATTATTTAATACTCATTTACGTTGTTGGATGGATTTAATTAATATTTCAACCATTTGATTAAATTTTATTATTAAATTATTAAATTTACACACTTTTCAATGAAAATAAGAAAAACTTAGACTTTTAATTTAAACTGTTGGATGAGTTTTTCATCATCTCAACCGTTCAATTAACTTAATAGTGTTTTTATTATTATTTAATTGATGTCTGATTTATAATTGTTTATAATTTATTTATTAATTAACATTTAAATAATCAATTTATCTTATAATTAGCAAAAAATAATTAACTTATTATTTATTATTAAATTATTAAATAAAAAAATATATTTTTATTAGATTAACATGTAAAATAAATATAAATATTGGAATAATGTATAAAATGTATAAATAATATAAATCGAGATATAAAAAGGAATATATTGGGATATTGTTTTTGTAGTGTATATATATTTGATTGTCAAAATTTTAAGGTAATTAAATAGAGTACCTTTGTTCATAATAATATTTTAAAATATTCTAGGATGTTGTTTTTAAGCATTTAAATATTGAGTTATCCATCTAGCGCTGACTAATTCAATCACATGATCGACTCCATTTAGAGGTAGAGAATTCAGTTCCCCTTTCCCTTTCCCTTCCCCTCTTCATCTCCTGAAAATTGTAGTTATAAAAAGAAACTTTGAAATATATTTTTTTAATAATTAATTATCTTGGACTGTGGGTTAAAGAAAAAAAAAATTGGAATGGGCTGAAATGTAATTTGACTCATTTTAGGAGCCAAGAATACTCTTGAGGTATGCGAAGGGTTAAGGTAGAGTAGGGTAACTAGATTTGAAGATGGGTCCTTTGCTTCGTGGGTCGTTTTTAATTTATTCTTGGTCATGGATAGTTTACTGAGAGTGAGCAATTAGTTACTTTTACACGACTTGAGCAAACTGGCATCAAGCCACACATAGCTCTATTTTAGTATACACTTTTTTTCTTTTCGGTGAATTGGAAATTCATTCCACTAAACGAACTTTTTTTTTTTACCCAGGCCAAGAAAACATTCTGCCTAAGAAGTCACTGGTGAAGTTCGAACTGCACCGGCCCCTTCCCTTTTTGATAAAAAAAAAAAAACTTTTTTTATCAAATAAAATATATCATTAATATAAAAACACCATTACATCAAAGAGGCCATATTGAGAAGGCCTGATACATTAAGGCTATTGCTGTTTAATGGCCAACATTTGAGAAAAGTCCAATTACACATTTTAGGGAAGAAATCCTAGATTGATGAAGAGTGGCGGACGGCAACAGCAGCAACGGCCGAATGGAGTAATTCTTCATTCCAATTCGCTTCAAGAAAAGCCATATCGCAGGATTAGCAGCAGTTGGATGAAGAAAGCCTCCCTGCCAATTAACTTGCTGAAGTTGTTAGAGTCGTGGACTTATAAAGATAACAGAGTCCAGACATTGAAGCAGCAGCAAGCAGAGAAGATAGAAGACGATCAACCTCTGAATCAAGCCAAACGATCTCTGGGAACAACGATCATCTTCAATGACAACAATATTGCAAGGCCTTGTTAAAGCAAAACATTTGTAGGGTGGAGGTAAGCCAAATCCCAACGGAGAAAAATCATCTGCACCAAATGAAGAATCAACAAGCAAGCGTACCTCCACAATTATAGCAAATCATAAGGCGACCTGAAGGCCTAACCTTCTGCACCAAAACGATATCATAAATATCATAATATCAAACAAAGATATGGACATCATATTAGGACACTTCTTTTCTAAATAAAATGAGCATTTAATATTTTTATTTTAGGATGAGACATTTGATCTCTCAACTCCTAGAAAAAAAATCTACTTAATTTGTTTATGATCTTTTATGTTGAGTTAATTAAAAACAAAGTTGTTTTATTTTTTTAACAATTCTAAAATATATTATGAAATAGGAAATTGTTTTATACAAGAGAAGGAGCAAGATTTTTATAACATATACAAAATTATAGCAATTTATTTTTAAAATACATTATAAAAGAGTAAAGAAAATAATATTAGAAAATAAAGTCATAAATATATCAACATATATATTTTGATATTGCTTTGAATTATTTTTTTAACAACCAGTAAACATAGTTAATTTCCAATACTAAAAGGGGAGAAAAATATAAAGATTCGAATCTTACTATTCTCAATAAAATATCTATACTTTGTATCACTTAAACTATTCATATAAAATATATTATTTTGAAATCTATATGGCAAAATAATACTTTGATATCTTGAGCGAAATGATAAATGTGGTAAAATTCATTTTACAGAGTACCAAGAAAACATTAAACAATACATAAACCAAATTAAAAATTTCTCTTTCAAGAGAAATGATGTGTTTTTCTTAAAAATACAAAAATAAAGATCATATCTTTCTTTTCAAACTTAGAAGATAAAACTAAAGATAAAGTTTCAAAAATTTCAATAAATACTCTGGGTTGCATTTGCGAATTAAAGTGATACATATTTAGAATAGCTTTTTGATGAAATAAAGATCAGATTACATGTAACACATAGATGATTTTAGAGGTTTGGACGGATTTAGATGAGAAGGAGTGCAATATGGAGGTAGAAGAGACGACGGGTGGCGAAAAAAACATGGCATTGGCTAGTAAGACGGAAACAAAGATAAGCATAAACGCTTCGTACGAGGATGTCCATGTCCATGTCCATGTTGGTCTCTACCGACTCCACCTTCAAAGCCATTATGTGCTGTCCATTTTTTCATGAAATTTGCAACTTTTTCACGTCTTTTAATTGTTGGCCTTTTTTTTTCAATAAATAAATGATTGTATATATCTTTTAGGGATAAGAAAAAAAATATATCCCGTGGTTAAGCATTTTTTACTTTTTAACTTATAATTTTTTTTAATAACATCTCACTATTGTACTAGCTATTCCTTCCATTTCTTTATATATATATATATATATATATGACGTTTTAGAGAATTTTATTTAAATTAAAAAAATAATTAATTAATTTTAAATTTAGAAGAAAAATGAGTTAATAGACTAAATTATCTTTAGTTTTTAAAAGACTAAAAATTTGTTGATGGGTAAGTATTAATAACTTCGGACTAATAAAGATAAGAATAAAATTGGCAAAAAAAAAATTAAATTTTATTGATTGTATAAAAATGACAAGTAAATAAAATTTCACATGTTCTTTAAAATGTCAGATATAAAGAAATGATGGAAGTAATAAAATATAAATTAAATTCACTAATATTATACTGATGTAGATGTTGATATACTAATTTAGATATTAACGACATTCACATCATCACATTTAACACTATTAATCAATTTAGCTCAAATTTACTAAGAATAAATTTCATAAAACACTAAAGCATCATGAAAAATCACAAACTCAAAAAATAAAAAAAGTAGAAAATACTTTTCTATATTTATATATATCTTTTAACTTTTCTTAAGTGAAAAAGGAGGAAAAAATATAACTAAGACGAACTAGAACATCACCTTGTGTTCTGCTACAACGCCTCTCTATTCATAAATAGCTAATGTTTATAGTTCTTTATATAGTGTTTTCTGAATTTGAATGATTTTTTATTAATTTCTAACAAAAAAAACCATATAAATTCATTGATTTTTTCAGTTTTTTTATAATATTTTGTTGTTAATAAATAATTTTATTGAGTTTTATACTTAATATGTGTCGTTTTATACCATTTTGCAATGATAGCATTTTTGATAGGGTGATATTATAGATAGATGTTGTTGAATCACAAGCAAAACGCCATCATCAAACAAAGAAAGGAATATTAAATGACAAAGTTCACATTTTCTGCTACAAAATCCAAACTTTTTCTGCATCTTGTCTGCTCTCCAACATTAACGGTACTCTCAAGATCGTTGTTGGGTTAATGAGTTCTCAGAAACTCACTCTTAAGATTTTCTCCTACCCTTTGCAGTCATGGCTGCTACTGCCGCTGCTTTTGCTGGTGAAAAAACTCTTTCTCTGCCTTAGAAACTCTAGGGTTTCAGTATAGAATATGAAGTTTGTTGGATTTGAGCTAATGTTATGGAGTGGGCTATAATTGACTTTCTTTGTTAATTGGGCCCTATAGTATTATCTTTTTGGGATCTTTACTTAAATGCCCCAAAAACTAAAGTCAACAACTAAAATACCCCAACTTTTTTCTAAATTACTAGCGTGCCCTAAAATCTAAAAATAATTACGGGAATGCACCCAAATGTAATGAGCCTGGTCCTTCAGCTCAAAATTATCGCGCCTTGAGCTAAAAGCGTTCCTTCTTCTTTTCTTCAGCTAAATTTCACGGCTAACATTCAAACAAAACCAAAAATCTTCATACACAAAGAAAAATCATTTTGATTTCATAAAAAAATAATAAAATCGAGATATAGAATACAAATTAAAGCAACAAAAATTCAACGAAAGTCAGAGCATTCTCATTCAGATATCAACAAAAGAAAATTCAAAAAATGAAACTGAATCTCAACAATAAATCAAAGATGCAAGGTAACGCATTACTACATAGATCTCTATCAGTCCTTAAAAAATACTAGAAAATTGAATGCAAGCATGAAAGCCAACTATCATCATCAATAAATCTATAAAAAAAATAGTGTTCCTCCAAAAATTGAAAGCGGATTATTGTAAAAAAAATTTTGCAATTAAACTCATCAATAAACCAAAAAATTTTGTAAATGTTTCGTTGAATTTCGATTCAAATAAGTATATTTCATCTCTCTGAAATATTTTACATCTTCTGTATAAAAAATATGAAACAAACAAATTATAGATACATTTTTCTCATTTTAGAATAATTTTAGTATCCTTTACTTTCCTGATACATTATAGTATTCAGTATCTCTTTTTTTCATTTTTGAATACATTCAGTATCATTTAAGTTTCTGAAACACATTACTGAAACATGTTCATATTATCTGTTTGAAAAATGCGAAACCAAAAAATTTTAGATAGCTTTTTCTCATTTTAGAATAATTTTAGTATCCTTTAAGTTTCTGATACTTTCAAATATCCTATATGTTTTTTTTAGTTTCGAATACTTTCAGCATCATTCAAGTTTCTGACACACATTATGTTTATAGGAAACGAGCAGCTACTCGTTTTTATTCAATACAATGGTGATTGGACTGATTACACATATAAAAACTTTCAAGTGACGGGAATACATATTACAAAAGATTGTAGCTATTAAAAGTTAATGAATACAATTTTAGATCGATTGAAAATCTAGAAAGAAGAGTTTGAAATGTAGATCAACTATCAAGTCAAGGAAAATTATCCAGCACTTGAAATTCAAGATGACTCCACTCTACTTTTCTATACACAGTTGAAAACCACAGAATTAGATCTGACAAAATTCCCTTTGTGCATCATATTGAAAAAAAGAGAAAACAACAACACATTCTTCACTTTAACTCCAAGAGCTATAATTTCACAGTCTGATCAACAATCAACAAGCACCGACAATATGGAATCTCTTTAAGATATCATTGATTTTGCCAACCAACTCCAAAAGGATGATGAAGTTCTAAGTCCTTTCATTAATCCTTCAATAATAACAAGCAGAAATGTCAAAGAGATCGAAGCTTATCAAATCTACAACAGTAAACACACACTGAAAACTATTGTCACATTTTATGCGATATCAAAGAACTTTCAGTTCAGAGTTGTCAAATCATGTGCAAGAAAGTACTACATCGAGTGCATAGATGATACTTGCAGCTGGAATTTGAGAGCAAGTTAAATTAGAAACACATCAATGTTTCAAATTCGATAATTCACAATTGAACATACCTACAACTTAAAAGCAAGACTCAGCAGCCACCGTGATGCAACAAAGAATTTGATTGCTGATTGTATAAAATCCAAATACAGCAGCATAAAAATAGCCTATACGCCTTTAGACATAATCAAAGATATGCAAATAAAATATGGAATCTCTGTCAATTACATGAAAGCTCAGAGATCAAAAGAGAGAGCTCTAGAACACATTAGAGGGAAACTAAATGAATCATTTTCGTGTTTGCCCAGTTTTCTATACATGGTACAACAAACAAACCCAGGATCAGTGGTAGACCTTAAGACAATAGATGAAGGCAGATTTTTATATGTCTACATGGCGTTACATACGAGTATAAATGGTTGGAAACACTGCGTGCCAGTAATTGTTGTAGACGATACTTTCCTAAAATTAAAATTTGGAGGAATGCTACTTTTAGCTACAACACAAGATGCATCAGGTAAGATTTTTCCATTAGCTTTTGCTATAGTCGATTATGAAAATGATGCATCTTAGGAGTGGTTTTTTATGCAAGTGAAGAAAATGTTTAGCGTGAGAGACAAACTGTCAATCATATCTGATAGGTGTGAGAGCATTATTTCAACAGTAAAAGTGGTGTACCCTGAAGCAGCACATGCATTTTGTATCTTTTATATCATTAACAACCTGAAAACAAAGTTCAAAAGGGACATATTGGAGATCAAGGAATTATTTTTGGTAGTTGCAAAGAACTACAAAATAGAAGATTTTGACAGTAATATGTCTGAAATTCAAAAGATTGATGAAAGAGTCCATCAATGCCTATAAGATATAGGACTTGAAAAGTGGACAAAGATACATTCAATGAATAACAGATTCAGAATGATGACATCCAACATTGCTAAATCACTCAACTCTGCCATAAAAAATGCACAAGAACTTCCAATCACAACTTTACTTGAATATCTCTGAGGTCTGATACAAGAATGGACATCCATTAATAAAAACATTGCACAAAGCAAATTCATAAAGCTTGGGAAAAAGCCTGAAGAAATACTCAACCAAAACTACATGAAATCTTTGAAATTCAAGGTCAGCTCTAAAAATCTCTCTTCTATATTTCACATCATTACTAAATGTTGTTTCTTCACTTTTCAGGTTTTTGTTGTCTTAAAATTTTTGCAGCTTATTTTGTGGCACACTGAAAACAACATGAATCAGTATTTTAAAACTGATTATCTATACATATATTTTATAAAACTGTATCCTTTTGGTTTATATTAAGTATCTGATACATAAAAAATAAAAAATGAATCTTTTCAAGTTAGAAGATCAAACAATGAACTGTTCAGTGTTTATAGTGAGGAAAAACATGAAATACTCAACCTCAAAGACAAAACATGCACTTGCAGCAAATTTTAGCTTGATGAATACCATGCGAGCACGCATTAGCTATTCTCAAAGAGTTAAATCAAGAGCCTTATACTTTTTCATCATAATTCTACACCAAAGAGGCAATGCTTGCAACATATAAAACAACAGTCTACCCTTTGCCAAGTCAATCAGCATGGTCAATTCCAAATGCGATCAAAGACATAGTGGTACTACCTCCAAAAGGAAGAATTCATGCTGGAAGACCTAAAAAGACAAGATTCAAAAATCCATGGGAAAATAAATCAGAAAATAAGTGCGGAAGATGTGGACAGTATGGACATAACAGACAGACTTGTAGAAATCGACAAAAAATGCAGTGAAATTTTGAATCATTTTAGTATATTTTCTATTTTAAGAATAAAAAACAGTCTAATACAAATATAGTGACATTAATAAAAAACAATACAAATTGAATTCATATTTTCTTCATTATATTTTTACAAATGCAATTACAATTGTTAGAATTATATATAAATATTTAGTGTAGAAACTATAACCAAAATCCTCATTTTATACATTATTCACAGCATAAAAAGCTGGAATTTAAAACAAAGAATTAGAAACTAAAACGCAACGAAAATGATATAAAATTACATAATAAAATAACAAAACATAATCTCATCATCAACAAAAGATTTTAGAACATCATAATTCGTTTGGCAATCATTTTTTACAAATAAAAAGTAAAAAATGGATTATTTTTTACAAAAAAATAAAAAATGAATAAATAAAACATAAAAACCAGATTAAAACATTTTCCAACTGCAAAATACAGTATCAGAAACCAAATGAAAACCAAAACGATACAAAATTAAAAAGTGAATGAAACAAACAAAAATCATTTAAAAAAGTTAGAATCAGAGAACTCATTTATAAAATAAAATAAAATAAAATAAACTCCTATATTATTTTTAAAATGAAGAAATAGTTGAACAAAACAACAAAAATTAAAAAACCCAACTTATTTTAGAATATTTTTGGTTGCATTTCAGTATTTGACAATCTTTCTTAATAACTTGTTAACAATTACACAGAATAAAAACAACAAATTTTCTCTTAAAAAAAATAGAACTTATAAGCACAAAAAAACACAATACAAAATACGCAGAAATGAATTCAAATCATTATATAATGAAAACCAAATATCATCTTTACAATATCCAACTATAGAACAAACTAATAACAAAAATTCAAATTTAAAAAACCAAACAAATCCTAAAAACAACTTAAGTCAGACTTTTGTTCTTTCCACTAAAAAGCAAATAACTATTTTCTTCAAATTCTCTCTTAGTTTGAGCCTTCCCCTATGTTCATGTTCACTATCAACAACATCCCTTTGTTTCAGCTTTCCATAGCCATACAAACTGACAACATATCGAATTCTCATATCTTCAATATTCAAATTCAAAGGAATCTCCAAACCATAAAGTAAGAACTCTGCAAAAGAAACAATGAAAACACCATAGTTACTACAAAAAAAAATAACAAAATCAAAATACTATAAAACTTAAAAAAAATAATTTAAAAACTAAATCAGAAAAAACTTACTTATTCTCTTGCTTAGGCAAATCATCTAACAACATAACATCAAAAGGATTTGTGACCTTCTTGTTAGCATTAAAAAAAGCCTTAAAACCACTAATAAGTTCATATTTTCCCCAAAAACCAACAACATCCAGAAACAAAGGTAAAAGAACAATATAAGCTTCCAAAAATTCCATCACAAATAAGTTGTTCCTTGCAGAAATCTTGGAATTGTAAACATAGATCGCTCTCTCGTTGAACCTCAAACAGCTCAATATCCAATGTTTTTCTCTTCCAACATGAGTCAAAAAATAAACTTCATCAACTTCATACCAAAGAGTGTTACTCATCATATAAAATCCAAGAATGTACTCAGTAACACAATGATCAATATTAACAACAGAAATATCATTGCTCTTTCCCAAAAACCTGACATATAAACACTGTATACATTGATCAAATTGGTTGTCAGTAGTAGTGAACTTCAAACAACTATAAGGGAACACATCTTTTTCTTCCTCAAATAGTAAAACAGAATATCAATATGCTGCAACAATAAATATAACAATATTAAAGACCTAATAACATTTATAGTATAAATTAAGTATATTTCTAGTATTAGAAAATAAAAATAAATAATAAAACTTACAAAAGAAGACAATGAATATCCACAATAATTAAGAGTATGAAACCATGTCATTGAGGTAACTGTATCAACTCTAAATTTGAAACCAGGAGAGATAAGGTCATCTTCATCAGAATACATCTTTTCCCTAAAAAAAAGAAAACAAAAAAACAAACTAATGAAAAAAAATAAGAAATAAAGATATAAAAAGCAAACATACTTATTCTTCTTCAAACCAATGGCCATCCAATAATCAAACTCAGTCTGAATTTCAAATTCAAATTTTCATCAATTTTCTGTGTGAAAGGATGCAAATCTTTCACAACAGTTGTAATTTTCTTTGCAATAGGATCATCAGAAGAACCAAATTCATTAACAAAAGGGAATTTCATAAAATATGCATGTTTATGCTCCCTTTTCCTTGCAATAGGACTCTTAAAATCACCATCATCATTCCGTGAATAAAATTTTTTATCAGAAACCAAAAAGCAAAGAAAAAGATACAAAAAACTAACTGAAACTGTTGACAATACATACAACACAAACAACCTTCACACTTTTTCTAGCGTCAATACCAAAATGTGTAGAAACACAAACAGAATCTCCCTTGAATAACCTATTGAATAAAAAAATTAAAAATAAAAAGATATATATAAAAAAAGAAAAATATAAAAATATAAATAACAAACATACAACATCTACACCCAATTCACCAACAGCTTTTAAAGCACACTGAATGACATTATCAACGTCATTAACATCAGTAACCACATTCTTTATGCCCAAAAACAAAGCATAGAAAAAGTACAATCATAAACTAAAATGAAACCAAACAGATACAAAAAATAAATAACAAAAATCAAAATTAAAATACCAAATTCAAATCCTTTGGCAATTCATCACCAACAACAACAACTTTAATTTGAGAATTAATTAAATTGGTACTACCACCATTATCATTATACATCTTTTTATCAAACTGGAAATAAAACACAATAAAAACAGTTTCAAAGACTAAAATAAAATAAAAAAAGATACAAAAATGAAAATAAAAGCATACGACAACTGAATCCTTGAGTAGTTCATCAGCCCTAATAACATCTTCACCATCATTTTTCTTATCATTCTTACCAATTTTAGAAACCCCAATAAAACCAGAACCTGAACTAGAACCACCAATATCACCAACACTTTTCCCTGCAAAACAAAATATTAGAAAACATTCTAAATATCAAAACACAAGACTAAAAAAATAATAAAAAAACTCACCACCAACACCCGAAAAACCTCCACCTCCACCTTCCCCATCTTTATCTCTTCTTCTATACACCTTTTGAATCTCATCAGGAAAATCATCATCATCTGAATCATTATCATCAGACTCAATATTAGATGCAACCTGTTTACCCTGTTCAAAAAAAGAATACATTAGGTTTCTGTTCAGTATCTCACCAAAAAAAAAAAAAAATTTCAAATCTCAACTTACTCTATCACCAACGTCCTCTTTATGAACAATTCTAACTTTTTCCATAACCAAATTCAGAGTATTAAAAACATAATCAAACTTTTCATTCACAAGCAACTTTAAAGTAGCCAATTCATTTGACAAACTCTCTTGTTTCTCATAAAGATTTTTCATAACATCACCAGAACTAGCAGTATTCTTTCCATCCTTAGAAGAATCAGAATGCTTCAATTTACTATTTTCTTTCTCAAACATATCTCCTAAAATTAGAACTCATTTCTCTTCAGCAGCAGGACAGATTCTTTTCACCTTTCCCTAAGAATAATTAAAAACAAAACAGAAACATAACATATACAAAAATAATAAAACTTTACCTTCTTTAAAGAACCTTTGAAGATAGTCCTCCTCAACACCTTGTAACTTGGAGATAAAGTACATCCCCAATTCAGAATTTGAGGAATTTTGCCAGGATTATGAAAACAAACGTTTGCAAGCCCAAAAGAACAAGACTCATAAAACCAAACTTGCAAAGCATAGGGAAAACCATTTAATCTATAAAATGTACCATCAAGTTTCTCTTTCCCTTTCAAACCCACTTTCCCTTTCAAAAAATCCAAAGTCTGATAAAAAAACATCTTTTCCCCACGGGTAATTGATGCAATGCAAAAATGCATACTTATTTAGGAGTATTTTAGTAGCTATATTGTTTATTTTGCATATGATTTTATGTTTTTATGTTCTTAGGATGTTAATTTTGTTTTCCAAATGCATTTTAGGTTTCCTTGTTTGT
>CATIWM010223385.1:0-14225 GCA_949671775.1 Mallotus repandus
ATTTATTAATTAATCAATTTTCACACGTCAATTTGCTAAAAACATACTGTATAAACACTTTTCAGCTAGTTTAAATGTCAACATAGTTTTGTTTCGAGTTACGTAAACACTATTTAACACCTTAAACAGTGTTAAAAGTGTTGATAAGTTTTGTTCTTAAATAGTGTTCAAGTGTTGATATTCAAATCGTCTCTGCTTGTAAATTTAAAAAAAAAAAACAACTGATGAAAAATATCAAGTTCAGGAACCCTTGTAATCAGAATTTTTAGGGCAGCATAAATACATGCATGATATATACATATATCATGCAAAGAAATGGCATGAAAGCATTTGGTTTATTGCTCAAAATTGAAACCCAAGAAGAAAAAAAAAGGAGTAGTAGCCAGTTTCAGGAGAGGGTGGAAGGGAAGCACCAGAGGCAGCTTTCAATGAGAAAGCAAACAGAATCAAGAAAAGATGTGTTTGCATGATGAAAATGTGTGTGTAGTTTCTTATACCTTTTTTTTCTTGAGAATGTGTTGCTTCTGAGATCCTTTATATAGGAATTGATACATAGGACCATATGAGAAGGATATCATTACTTGCCTAGAAAAAAATATTATGCCAAGTCAGTTTCTATTGGCTGCTTCCATTTCAACTATTGGTGGATGTTTTGTTATTTATCTAGTGGATGTTACGAGAATGATTTTTTTTTTCAACTATCGGTATCCAGAGCCCACTGAATTTTAACTAATTCGGTTCAATTTAGAAATGATCAAAAAGGCGAAAAAATTCTCCCAACAACTAATAAAATACTCCCTTCAAACAGTACTACTTTAAATACTTAAAAAATTTTCTATTTAGTGATTTTAAAGAAATCCTGCATATTTATTTATATTCATAGGAAATTTCTTATTTGTATTCAATATAATTTAAATTTAATCAGGACTAAATATATATTGATTAATTTATAAATTTTGAGAATTTTTTATTTGTCATGCATTAAAGTTATAACGCATATCTTTTTTTTCATTGATAGACACAAAGAAAAATATTAGATAAAGGTACAATTTTGCCCCTAATGTTCATAACAAGGAACATATTTATCCCTAAAAAAATTAAAAATATTTTAACAAAAAAAATTTTCAAAAAATTTAAATTTTTATATAATAAAAATATTAAATAACTTTTTTTATACTCATGAAATCTACTAGTGCTAATATAATATTAAAGTAATTTACATCTACTTTTTATGAATTTTTTTAAAAAAATTTCCCATTTAAATAAATTTAGAAATATTTAAATAGAATCATTCTACAGTATAAACTTGTGCATGTATACAAATGCAATTATAACCTTTAGATTACTACTAATTTAATTATAACTATTGATATATTTTATAGGTATTGGTATACAAAAATGATCAATAATTGTAATTAAATAAAAATAAATCTAACGGCTCCAATTACATTTGTATAGATTCAAACGTTTGTACCACAGTAAGAGCCATTTAAACAAAACATTCATTTCATTCTATATAAATTTGTTATTTTTTTATTCACTCTCAAAGTAAAAGTTAATAAATATTTTTAAATGTAACAAATTAGGATGAGATGGATAAATAAATAAATAAATATTTATTATATTTTATTTTGGTAGTCATTAAAAAAATAAAATTTTATATAGGATGAGATGAGTTTAGTTTTTTTAAATATTCCTAATTTTTTTAAAATTATTATTTTATAGACAACTTATGCCATTTGTTTTTTATTCTCTACTAATTTATTTCAAAGAAAATTATGTCCTTCTTCATTAATCTTTTATCATATATATGTTCTTATATTTTCTCTTCATCTGCACAATAAAAACCTTGAAGGATCAACAATTTATTTTAGAAATGGAAGAAAAAAATGGAATTATACAATAGAAGGGACAGACCTAGAAATAAGTATCATGTTGTATTCGATGGCCATGCACCTTAAAAGTTGTTTGAATCGTTCCTGTTAGAGTATGAATGAAATAGTATTAGCATGGAAGAATTTCAATGAATCAAATTAACATAGCGGAAGCTATAAATAAAAGGGATAACTGGTTGTTGATTCAATAAAAATACTAGAGATTCAACCTTTTATGACCTATTGATTCAAAAATATCAAAAAATAGACATCAATTTTGTTGATTTTTGTGCAATTATAACTAAAATTTAAAAATTTTAAATGATAAATGAAAATATGAAATTGATGGTAAGATTTAGTTGAAGATTTGTAGGCATGTAAATTTTCAGAAATTTTTTTTAGACCAATGAAGTAATTTTAGTCTATTAAGACTAATTAAATATATTTAGTGTATTAAATATATAAAGATTTCAGACCAATCAAATATTTTGATTTATTATCTCAATTAAATTATTTTAATGGTCAATCAAATTATTTAAAAAATTTCATTAAAATAATAACAAATAAATGATAATTATAAAAATCATATAATTAGATAATGATGCAGATATGCTAATCAAATTGCATCTAATGTGGTTAAAGTTAATCATAACACTAGAGTTATGAAATTTCATAATACTTGTACTACCTCTACAAATTCCTATAAATAGAGGTGGCTCCCAAGCTCTCAAATGATTTTAAGAAATTAAGTTTTGAAGGTCTGTCATATTCAAGGCTTAAGGTCAAGAAATCAACCTTTTGAAATTTTGCCAAATTCAAAATTCAAAGTTCTCTAAGAACATTAAAGGTGTTTTTCAAGTTCTATAAGATCATCAAAGGTGTTCTATGACCAAATTCATATCTGATTCAAGATTAAGCTACAAAAAACCCTTTATTCAAAATAGTTCAAGAACAAGCTACAAAGCATTGCGAGATTTGAATTAGAGAACTCAAATTCCGTGTAATAAGAATTTTATAGAGATTGTACTCCACCTTTCAAGATTAATAAAGTTCTTAATTTGTTTCTCAATTTTCTTATTTGATTTTTCATGCTTAAATTTTGTGTGTAAAATATGTTCTTTAATTCTGTTCACTTTTATATCTTTACTCTTTTTGTCAAATTGTTTATTAAAATTATTATTAAATAAATATAAAGAACCAAAATAACCTTTAATTTAAAAGGTCAGTCAATTATGAACTGAATAACTTTAAGTAACCTAATTTATAAATATCCAATAGTTTGAACTAATAATTCAAATAAAAAATAAATTTTGGAGCTAAAAAAAGTTACTTGATTATATTTTTTTTTAGGCAACATAAATATTTCAAGCTAATATTTAAGTAGAAATATTTAAATTAAAAGTAATTAATTCAAAGTTTGACTAGATTAAAGTTAATTACATATTTGTATTTTATTAAAGAATATAATCATAAGTTATAATTAATTAATGATAATTCTAACATAAATTTTCTGATAAAAATAGTAAAATAATGAAAAATTTAAATTCTAAATGTTGGAAAATAGAAAGAGCAAATAACAATTAAAGGAAATGATCACGTATTAAGCCTTTTAATAAATGAATTGATTTCTTTTAAAAAAATAACTGAGAAATTTATTAACTAGAAATAGAGTCCAAAATATATAATTACAAGAGATGATCTGGGTTGTTAATAAATCAGTCCGATGAAAGTTTCATATTTAAACACAAGACGCCAAATAATTCATTCATTTATTACCCAATCTTTTAATAAAAAGAATCTGTAATTTTGTGCACATTTTTGTGTTTTGAAAATGTTTATATATCAAAAATTTTAGAAAATTTTTCGAAAATATTTCAGAGCTATTTTTATAAATTTAAAAAATTAGAAAATATATTCCAAAGTTGAAAACATGTTTTCAACTTGAATATGCTTTAGTTTGTTTTAATAAAAATGAAAATAAATTTAAAAAAAAAACTATATTTTTCTTAATTAAATAAATAAATTTATAATTATATTATTAATTAATGATAATAAATAATTTTTATATATTTATATATAAAATTTGTATTTATATATTTATATATTTTTAATATTTATTTATACCTTATTATTTAAAAAAAATCATTTTGCGGTATTTATTTTCATATTTTAGTGCTATTTAGCTACTAAATAAACTACATTTATACCTAATAACATCCTTAATAGCATCCCATAACAAAACTTTCTTGATGGTCTCTGATAATTGCTGATAACACTGCAAAATATTTTCTATTATTAAAGGCATCGTATACTTGAGCATGTTAAGTGATGTATATCGGCTCCAACCAATTCTGGTTACTATTGTTACTTTGTTTTATTCTTTTTATCTTGTTGTTACATAGATAAGTGATGAGCCATAGGTTGTTGTATCATTATGTCATTGTACTCTTCTTTGTGTCTATATATATATTTTGAGCTGCAATACAATATCAGATAACTATTTCCATACAAAACATTACATGGTATAAGAGCTTGACCATGGTCGCCCAAATTGTTCCCGTTTCCTCCACCACGTCCACTACAACCACCTATAGCTCATTACTTATCAATGTAACAAAAAGATAAAAAGAATAAAACAAAGTAACAAAAGTAACCAGAATTGGTTGGAGCCGATATACATCACTTAACAGAGATATATTTCCTCGCAGAATTTAATGCTATTATTTATCGTAATATCGGTATTGAATTTCATCCTATTATTTCTACTTTGAATCTTTGTGCTGAACCTATTTCTTTTTCTGAGTTATACAGTCAACTTTGATATCATGAGATTCTGCTGCAAAGTTATCAAGCCTCACCAATGGCTAATCTCTCCATTCGGCCTTCTCCAATGAATTGCCCACCTTCAATGACCATGTCATCCTCTCCTTATCATGGTCCCAATGGAAATAAATGCAAATGCCAAATTTGTGGCTACAACAATCATACAGCTGATCGATGTCATAGGCTAGCCTCCACGGTCCTCACCTCGACCACAGGCAAATTTCACTTGGTCCCATGGTTCTTCTCCATATCAATTTTATGGTCCTCCCTTCTCCTAACTGCCACCACCATTTGCTGCTCATGTACCATGGGTTCCTGACACCGGCACCACCCATCACATGAAGCCCACTCTTTCCACCATCAATGATCAACGTGAGCATAAGGGAGGTAACTAAGTTACGCTTAGTAATGGTCAATCACTGCATATTTCTCATGCTAGTACAACTTATTTACCTTCAACAAAAAATACTAACTTGATGTTAAAAGATGTTCTTCATGTACCTCACCATTCTACACCTTTATTATATGTTCAAAAGTTTACAAGAGAAAACAATTGTTCTTTTGAATTTTAACCTTACTCTTTTTTGGTTAAGGATCTAAAGACCAAGGAAATCCTATTACAAGGGAAGAGTAATACTGGATTGTATGAGCTCCTTTTTCTCAAGTCGAAGGCCTTCATGCATACTTCTGTTCCTTTTAAAACCTGGCATGCCAGACTTGGTCACCCTCGTTTTCCAATTATTTCTCGTATAATAAAAGAAAATAAACAACCTATTTCCCAAGCTTCTAGTCGTCCTTCCCTTTGTGATTCATGTCGCTGAGGTAAAATGGTCAAGTTTCCATTTACATCAGTCGAACACACTAGCTCTCAACCATTTGATATCATTCACTTAAATGTTTGGGGTCCATCTCCTGTCTCTAGCAACTTAGGTTTTAAATATTTTATTTTATTTGTTGATGATTTTTCCCGTTTCACTTGGATTTTTTCCATATGTAATAAAAGTGAAATTTTTAATATATTTAAGAATTTTAAGTCCTTTGTCAATTTGCAATTCAACAAACAAATCAAAACTTTTCATTTAGACTTAAGGAGGAGAGTATCAAAAATTAAATTCTTATTTCAAACAACGTGGCATAGTTCATCAAACTGCTTGCCCATATACGAATGAACAAAACAGACTATCAGCCCATGCTTCTATTCCTTTCCGTTTTTGGTCTTATGCTTTTACTAGTGCAGTCCATGCTATTAATGATATGCCAAATACAGGAATTAAAAATCGCATTCCTTATGAATTGCTATATCACACCAAACCACACTATTTGGATAATAAAATATTTTGGTACGTTGTATATCCATATTTAAGACCGTTCAACAACATAAATTTTCATTCCGTAGTAACCAATGTGTTTTTTTAAGTCGACCTCTAAATCATTATGGCTTTTTTTGTTTAGATGTTGATAAAGATAAAGTTTATATTGTGCGTCATGTAATTTTTAACGAAACTATTTTTCCCTTTTCCTTGCGTCAGTCTGCTTTTAACTTTCATTAGGTCTCGCGCTCATCTTCTCCTTGGCTCACATTACAAATCCCATCTACTCTCCTCTTGCAATCAGGTCCTTCTTTTACTAAGATTCCTTCGCTTATAATTTCTCCATTTGACGTTACCTTCCACTCCACTCTGCCTAATTCCAATCCGTTGCTACCTATTATCCCATTCTGTACTGCTTCATCTCCTAACCCGTCACCAGCGCGCTTCAACCAACTTGCGCACTCCAACTCTGCTCCCTTCCCACCCCCCCACCAACCCCCCCCCTCCACCCTCACTACTTCCACCTCCTCTTCCCACCCATCTTCTCCTTCTATACCCAATCTTCAATGCACTCATCACATGACTTTAAGACCTAGTACCATGGCCAAATGATGCTTACACCTTTCTGTTGCCAATAAACCCAAACTAAACTACCTTCAACATGAACTGAACACTTTTACTCAGGCTAGTAAATATATTGAATGGCAAAAAGCCATGCAATATGAGTTTAATGCTTTGATTTCCAATAACACTTGCAATTTAGTTCCAAGACCTCTTAATGCTAATGTTGTTTCTAATAAGTGGGTGTACAAAATTAAAACAAATTCTGATGGTGCCATTACCCGTTACAAAGCAAAGTTGATGGCAAAAGGATTCACTCAACAAGAATGAGTTGACTACAAAAGGACTTTTAGCCCTGTTATAAAAGCTACAACAATCCAGACTGTTCTTGCTCTTGCATCTATTCATCACTGGGAAATTAAGTAGATTGATATTTCTAATGCTTTTCTACATGGAAATCTACATGAGACAATTTATATGATACAACCAGTTGGTTTTGAAGATGCCTCTTGGCCTGATTTTGTTTGCAAATTAAATTGTTCATTATACGATTTAAAATAGGCTCCTCGTGCATGGTTCTCTCATTTTGCAGTGTTTCTTCATCAATAAGGCTTTGTCTCTTCAAAGGCTGATCATCTCTATTTATTCTTAGACAACACACTAACACTGTCTATATTCGTGTCTATGTCGACGATATTATTGTCATTGGCTCATCTCCTACCTTGATTTCTACAGTGATTTCAGCACTTCAACGTGAATTTCCTATTAAGGATCATGGAAATCTTAATTACTTTCTGGGCATTGAAGTTAGTCGGCTTCCCAAAGGCCTCCTGCTCTCACAGGCTAAATATGTGTGAGATATTCTCCACACTATGGGAATGGTCGAATCAAATAGTTGTTTAACTCCAATGGCGGTCTCTCCAACCATCTCTAAACCTTTGAGTTCTCCAAGTTCTGATGATATTCAATTCTGCCAAGTCTTGGGCAAACTTCAATATTTAACTATCACCCGTCCGAATATTGCAGTTACTGTTAATAAGCTTTGTCAGTTCATGCATTCTCCAACTGATGTTCATTGGAAGGCACTAAAGAGACTACTTTGTTATTTAAAAGGTACTGCTAATTTGGGTCTCTTCATTGATTCTAATTTTTTCTTTGGAAATTAAATGTTATTCTGATAGCGACTGGGGTGGGGATCCGGATGACCGTCGCTTAACTAGTGGTTTTTGTATTTTCTTTGGCTCTTGTCTCATCTCATGGCTTTCTAAAAAGCAACCAACAATGGCTCATTCCTCCACTGAAAGTGAGTATAAGGCTATTGTAAATGCCACTTTTGAATTTTTATGGATACATTCTTTGTTACATGAACTTGGCTTTGCTCCTTCCAATGATACTTTATGGTATGACAACATTGGAGCCATCTACCTATCCTCCAATCCAGTATTCCAAGCCCACACTAAACATAGAGAATTGGACTACCTTTCTGTGTGTGATCAAGTTACAAATGGCTTGCTATTCAGTTTATCTCTACTCATGATCAATTGGCCGACATATTTAGCAAGCCCTTGTTGTTGTCTCGCTCTCTTCTTCCTCTCCACACGACCAAGGACTTACAGGGGGGTGTTAAGTAATGTATATCGGCTCCAACCAATTCTGGTTACTTTTGTTACTTTGTTTTATTCTTTTTATCTTATTGTTACGTAGATAAGTGATGAGCCATAGGTTGTTGAATCATTATCTCATTGTACTCTCTTGTATTTATATATTTTGAGCTGCAATACAATATCAAATAACTATTCCATACAAAACATTACAGAGCATACGTTAGTCAAGTACAAACCGATACTCTAAGATATGAAAATCACTAAAAATATCAGCATATACTAAGATATTGCTACAACATGTTCAGGAATAATATGGATAAATAAATTTTAATATTTGAAAATCACTAAAAAAATTCATTGCTGAATAGTTAAATTTATCTAGTAATACAATATATTATAAATAAGTTTAAGCCTAAAATATAATTTTTAAAATAATTTTTGTATGAAAATATGGACTAATTTGCTAACTAATTAAATTATTAGGGAGACTTCAGGAATTTTTATTGTGTTATTTTTTTATCTATAAAAAAACTCTTACTATAGTGCAAACGTTTGTATCTATGTAAATGAAATTAGAGCCGTTGGATTTATTTTATTTGATTATAACCATTGATTATTTTGATGTACCGATACCTATAAAATATGTCAGTAGTTATAATTAAATTAGTAGTAATCTAATGGTTCTAATTGTATTTGTATAGATATACATGTTTGTATTGTAGAATAACTCCTATAAAAAATAAGAATATAAATATAATTTTCAAAACCAATTTAGCTTTTATTGTAAAGTTAAGAAGATGAATTGATGAAAACAAAAAAAGAAAATGGAGCACTTTAAACTTTACTAAGAAGTTTGGGGGCCAAATTCACCATTATTCCGTCAATAATTCTATCAAAAGTTTGAAGAGCAAACAATCAAAATATGTACTATATTTATAAGATCGCAACTATCACCAGTTCACTACATAACATAAAGAACAAAACTTTCTGATTCAATTATGAAACGTCTTTTTGCATTTTAAGAATATTTATTTATTTGAAATATGTGACGCCAAACTCTGAAAAGTTAAGAGCATGATTCCTTAATTTTTCAAAGAAAAAAAACATGTGATATTTTATAGATTAATATTACAAATTTATAATTATTTAATTGTTTATATAATTCGGTTATAATAGAAAAGTCAAAGAGTTGCAAATTAATTTTTTGTTGCCAAATTTTAAAAAACAAATGATTATTTTGATTAAATTTTTATAAACTAATTTAAAAAATTTTTATTTTTCTTTATTTTATCTCTTTTAATTTATTTCTAAATTGAATATTTGTTTCTGAAAAATAAAAAAAATTTAATTATTTTTAATTAATTTATGTCTTACATATTTTAAAATTTGATAAATTAAATATAATTAGTCAATGCATGATATTTTTGGGGCGAATTAGTTAAAAAATATTTTGGAAAGAAATAAACTTTGGTGTGAATCTAATTTGGACTCATTGGTCATATTTTGTCAAATTGATGAAATAATTGATTACAAAGTTAATTTATGGGCTGATTGACGATTATATCTAAATTCGGTGTGGGGATGGGGGATTAACACTTTAGCCTTGATAACAATTTTATGTATATTACACAATACGAACCTAATATCATGTTCTCCATTTATAGTTTAGTGGCTCAGGTGGATAAATATTGTAAGGTGATATTCTGAATTTGATCCATCTCTTTCCTCTTAATCTTCCAATTGTTAAAAAAAAAATACTAACCTGACATTGACACCACATGTCATCTAACAAAATCATGACATGTAATATCAATTAAACACATGATTTCTAACATTTAATAATGTAACCGATATTTGATCATGTTTCTGTAGTTATTATTGCATTATTGGTTTATCTGCATAAGATATAAAAAATAAGATTGAAATTAGAGCAAATTTAAATTTTATTGTAAAATTTAAAAAATAAATTAAAAAATAATTAAAATTTTATGAAAAGTTTAGGGGCGGAATCTACCATATTCTATCAAAACATAGAACAAACAAACAAACAAAATCTGCATTATAGAACGATAAGTTTCTGATTCAATGAAGTGTATTTTTGCATTTTAACAATATTTATTTGAAAGATGTTAAAATTCACATATTTTTCAAAGCCATGAGGGACATAACATTATTCAAATAAAGACATAATACCTTTTAAATGTGGTCCTCCTTATATATATATATATATATATCAAAATTAAAAAAAAAAGTTTTTAATTATATATATACATATATACACACCATAGCATTACCCTTAAGAAGAAGCCGATGAAACTTCAACTTTAATCTTTTAAATGTGGTCCTGTCCTGCCTACTAGCAACTAAAGGAATAAAATAAAAGGAAAAACGTGCATTTAGCCCAAAAATAAAATTAAATACGGATGGTTTAAATTAAAAAATAAAATAAAATGATAAATTTAGTGTTGGTGGTTTAGAAAAAGATGAATCATTATATCACTCTCTAAAGCACCTTTTTAAAGTAGTCAAGAAGCACTTTCATTTTTATTTAAAATAAAAAAGCACATTAATAATTTTAGGTAAACGCTCTCAAATTAGTGGAATAATTAATCAACTTCTTATCTTAAATCACACGGTAATTGATTAGGTTTCATTCAACAAAGGGAAATCATAATTGTAACACTGATCAATTACTGAAGAATCAAGAATTTCCAAATTGTTAGAAGATAAACATTAGAATAAGAGTTTGTTATATTTGTTACAACTTATACTATATATATAAATTCATTATACATGTATATTGATTGTTAAGCCTTAATATAATATTCAGTATTACTCCTGTTCTATACCCTTAACTTGGTATCATAGCATATCTCAAGATGTCGTCATCTTCACCTTCTTCTTTGTCTTCTTCTTCTCACTCTACTTCTTATGTTACTTTACCAACATCTCCTCCATCCCTTATTTCTTCCTCCTCAAATCCCCCTACACAGATTAGCTAAAGTTTTTTCATTAAATTGTCGTCCAAAAATTACCTACCATGGAAACTTCAGTTCACCCGTCTTTTAAACTTCTACAATTTTCATGGCATTCTTAATGGCACCGATCCATGCCCACCCAAAGAATGAATTAACTTAGAAACACAACAGCCTGAATCCAATCCTGATTATGCTTTATGGTTTGCTAAGGGTTATTTACTTTATTCTTGGCTGCTCTCTTCCATCACCGAGGAAGTGTATCCCCATCTCCTCGGACTCAATAATTCTGCTGATGTTTGGAGGGCTTTTGCCACTACTTTTAGGACCGTTAGTCATGCGTAAAAAACTCAGTTTCATATAGAACTACATAACTTATCCAAGGCTGAAAAATCTATATCTGAGTTCTTATATCTAGCAAAATCAATTGCTGATTCATTAACTCTTGTCGGTCAGCCCATATCTGATGTAGAGTTCAACGCCATCATTTTTAGACAACTTAGTGTTGATAATAATCTAATCATTATTGCTCTTCAACAATGATCACTTCCTCCAACCTTCCATTAGTTGCACGACCAACTTGTTTCTTATGAATTATTGTTGAAAACACAACAACCATTACTACCTAGTGTTCATATTGCTCAACGCAGTTCTGGTGGTTCCTCTAATTTGACATCTTCATCTTTTCGTGAAAGATTTCAGCACCAACAAGCCTCGGTCAACAATCCTACAGGCCCTCGGTGTCTTGCCAGATTTGTTGTTTTCAAACTCACACAGCCCTTCAATGTCGAAGAAGGTTTTATTTGTCTTACTCTACTGCAACAACTCATGACGGTCCTCGTCTTGCTCGATCATCTTTTTCTATACAAACCAATCTTTTCACTCTATCTCATGACTCTTCTATGCCTTAACAAGATATCATTCCGCCATCTTGGTATCCTGATACATGTGCCATTCATCACGTTACTTCAAACTTGAGTGCACTCTCTTTAGTGGATGAATACAAGGGTAAGCAAAAATTACTTATTAGTGACGGTAAGGGCTTGTCCATTTCACATATGGGTCTGTCTCATATTGATACTAAAGGCAAATATCTTAATTCAAAGGAAGTTTTACATATGCCAAACATAACTAAACCATTATTGTCTGTTCAAAAGTTATATACTGACAATGACTGCTTTTTTGAATTTCATAATGATCATTGCCTTATGAAGGATTGAATAACGAAACAACTGACACTACACGGAACACTTAACTCCAAACTTTATAAGTTGCACAATGTTCTTCACCGCAATAAAATTTTGGTGATGCAACTTTTTTAGTTACTTTAGAAGATTGACACAACCATCTTGGGCATCCCAATTATCAAACAGTTTGTGCTCTAGTTTGTTAGTTTTAGCTCCCTGCTGCTTCAAATAAAATTTCCAGCAATAAATGTAAAGCTTGTTGTTTTAGCAAGATGCACAGGATTTCTTTATCAGTGACTCACAATTGGAGTTCTCAACCTTTACAATTGATACATTTTGATGTAAGGGGACCAACCCCAATGTGTTCTTCAACTAGTGAAAGATTTTTTATAATTTTCATTGATGATTTTTCCTTATTCACATGATTATTTCCAATCAAGAACAAAAGTGACATGCCTTTTATTTTTCATCAGTTTCAGAAAATGGTTAAAAATCAAGTGAACTGCAGAATACAGTCCTTTAACTTAGATTAGGGTGGTGAATTTAGACCTTTGCACACTTATTATAAGAATACTGAAATTTTTCATAGAGTTACTTGTCCACACACACATGAACAGAATGATACTGCTGAATGAAAAATTAAAAATATTATTGATATTAGTTTGGCCTTTGGCCTTGGTTGGGCACTGTGGAGCTCCGTTCAAATACTGGCAATATGTATTTGAGACTGTGGTGTTCTTAATCAATTGAATGCATAGTACCACTCTCTCAAATCATATTCCTGTTTAAGTGTTAGTTAAAACTTCACCAAATTATTCATTTTTAAAGGTTTTTGGGTGTGCAGTTTATCCTCTTCTTTGCCCATATAATCGCCAAAAATTCTCTTTTCGTTCTAAATAATGTGTTTTCACAGGGTACTCTTCTCATCATATGGGTTATCATTGTCTTAACAAAGACAATGGTCACGCATACATTGCAAGACATGTGCAATTTGATGAGAAAGTCCTGCCTTTCAAAGTGCTACCACTAACTACACCACATGTGAGCCCAAACAAGCAACCTGAAAATCCACAACATATGCTTTGGTTATAATTGTCATATCCACTACCAAAAATAACAAATTCTACTACATTTCCACTACCTCCGCCAACCAACACTTCCTAGAGTCCACATTCACATAAGACTTCTATTCCACAATTTCAGTAACACTTATCTTTATCTTCCTCAACTAATTCTTCTATATCTTTTGAATAACCTCACTCTTTATCTTATACCAACCAGCCCAAAATCAAAATAATAAATCTATTAGTTTTAATCTATTTGATGATTTAATAAAATCTAAATATCATTCATTTACCTGATCACCATCCAACCTGCAATCACCCATTACAAATTCAAATATACCACCTGATCCTCAACTACCTCAATAAACAAACTAAATTGACTATTAGGTCAAACAGTATCTAGTTAATGTGCCAAAGTTTTTAGCAACTAGCAAAGTGCAAGTCTTTGTCAAATAGACTCTTCATCTCTAACTCCAGGTGTTTGTGCAAAACCGTAAGCATATGGTATCGCCAAGTAGTATAAAAATATCGTTTCCAAGAGGACTCGCTCTAATCACCTATCAATCTAATTCTTTATTGTCTAAGGCTTTCAAATATGGAATTTTGAAAGAAAATTAAATAGCAAATAAATAAACCTATAAAATTAAAAAAATTCCAAATCTAGAAAATAAACAATCAATAATCAGAATTTGCTAGGAATTAAATCACCTCACAATCATTAAGCTACCCGAATTTACTACACAATTAGCTATGCATATCTTGAGTTTTTCTAAAGCATCAATCAATTTCTTAAGTATTAATTAATTTAAATTCATAATTATCAATGA
>CATIWM010223428.1:0-13263 GCA_949671775.1 Mallotus repandus
AAGCTAAAAAAATAAAGGGAAATTAAAAAACAAGTAAAAAACCAAAATGGACCCTCTTGAAAATAAAATAAAAATAAAAATTAAGGCACTCTTAAAAACTAAAATAGGCACTTCTGTAATTTATACAAAAGATATGGTAATTGACTGTAAATAAAGCAAAAAAAGTGTCTAATTCTGTAAAATTTCTAAATTATAATTGGCCAACTGTGGCCATATGTGCCCACTTCTCGTTTTATTTCACTTTGCAAAATTGAATTCTTTTAACTTGTTTTGGTTTGGGCCATATGCGGCCCTTTTTTTGTTCTTTTGAACTTTTCTTCTTTTTTTTTATAATTTTTCTTTGAAAATTCATTTTTTTATATATTTTTTTGAAAATTTATTAAAAAGATAAATTAAATAAATAAAATTTAAAACAAGTCTTAAAAATAATTTATAATTTAGTTCAAAACCAATAATCTAATTTCACAATCAATTTTCATCATTGTGTCCTTTATCACATCCATGTTGTAGTCATTCCGAAATTGGGTGCTTATACTTGTATGCCACATGCCTACTTGCTTATTTGCGTATATGCTTAATTCATGCTTATTGATTTTTTTATCATGTGATGTATGCTTGTCAATCTAATTATGCTGCGCTTTATCTAAACTAACTAATGCTTATATGTGGTAAAATGCATCATCAAACCGAAACTAGGTCGAAGTAGTGAATAAATGAGCAACATGTATAATAAGAAATAGGATAAGTAACTCCTACACCCCGAACCTGGATTCTCTGGTTATGGAAGTGAATTCTTCACTCCTTCCCGAATCAAGTCGAGTGGTGACTCCAATCTATAAGGCCTAATTAGGTGGACCCTCCCACAAACAATAACAAATAGAAATCCACTAGATAGTTGCCATTAGCCTATGTGCCCCGATGCTATAAGTTCATAGATCCTTCGTGATCGCAATCCCGAAGTACTAATAACAGGCTTTTAGAGACTCAACTTGAGACTATTGATTCAAGGGGTATGAATGAAAGACTGTTTCTTATTATGCCTAACTTGTTTATTCACCTTCACAACAACATAACTTCATATCACCATACTCACTACATGCACTTTGGTCCTTAAACCCTCGATAATACTAAATGACATTGCCACCATGATTCCATTCAAGTCACGGGGCGACGAAGATAGGTGTTATCACCTTTTGCCTTTACTCGATCAAGAAAAGCTGTAGGGCTTAAAGTGACATGGCATGACTCCCAAATCCAAAATGGGGTACAATTTTTCTCGAGTAGGTAAGAGAATGCTAGATTCTCTGATCGGAGTTTATAACCCTAGTCATATGGGGGCATGCTCGCTAAAGGAGCCCAGGCGTAAGCTTGACGGAGCTCATATAAATAAACTAGTAGAAATCTCCCTTAGGATCCTGCCTAGCTCTTGCATGCTATCCTTGTCTTAATGCTGTCCGTTGGACCTGATATTCGCAAATGATATGACATCTCTAGTTTCTACCACCATTTGCTATCATTATGTCAGTCTTCATGAAGTGTTCACGCTTAGATTGATGTGATCCTCATTTACCTTGTGTAAGCCTGATGCACAAGGAATGACAAGAATCATACACCTCAGTTTGGATAGTCCGTAAGGACCGACAAATAGTGGCATCTTTTGATGATTGAACCTATAGAAGTCGCCCATTTTTCCTTATTAGATCAAGTAGATGAATAAAAAATTATCCTTTATTTACATGCAATTCATATCAATTCCTTATTTTAACAAACAACTCCAAGGTAACTAGCCATATGAAAAATATATAATTAATGCATTCATTCTAAGTATACAATCCCTAAGTTAATCTAATCTACATTGATTTTATTTAAATGGGCTAAGTCTACATGTTTAATTTATAAGTGAGCCTAAAAGCTAATTGGCCTAAATTTCTATTTCATTTTAATTTAATGAGCCTAAGTCTATTTATTTTAGTTCTAAAATGGGCCTAAGTCTACAAATTATGAAAGCTTTAAATTAGTGGGTCTAATTCTACATCTTTTAATTCTAAAGTGAGCATAAGTCTACAAGTTATGGAAAAGGGCTTTAGTTAATGGGTTAAGTCTAATTAATTTTTAATTAACTAAAATGAGCCTATGTCTAAATTAGCTAGGAGGGCCTAAATTTACTATCTATCCTAATATAATTAATTATGGGCCTAAAATTTATTTTAATTAATTAAACCTAAATTTATCAAATCATAGACCTATTTAATTAATTGGGCTAATGAAATGTGCCTAAAGATAAGTTAACTAAACCTAAATTAATTAATTAATTTATAAACCAAAACAAAACAATCTAAACAAATAAAATAAAGAAACAGCTTATAGTTAAAAAAAAAGAAACCTAATTTTAATTAAAGTAGGTCTAAAACAAATTAATTAAGTAATTAAAAACAAATATAAATTATGAACAAATAAAAAAGTCAATTCACAAACAACCATAATTCTATTCACTTAAATCTAATTAAATCTTAATTAAGAATCCTAATTATCTCTACAACTATTGATTTTAATTAATTACCAAATTGAAACCCTAATTTTACTAACCAATTAATTAAAATAAAACACACAATACACAAGTATATGATTCCATTAATCCACTATTGGGGCTATTACAATGATCTACTGAAAATAAAAATAAAAATTAATTACAATCCCAAATAATAATAACAAAATACAAAGAATTAAAATAGCACCAAAAATACAAAATAAAAAGAAAAACTACGTAAACTAAAAGTTTAATCTTGACTCTATGACTTTGGTTATAAATTTTATCCATGGCTAGTTTTCTTCCACAGTAGATTCATGTCACTTCATCCATCATGAAACAGACAAAAATAAAAAAATAACGATTAATATTTAAACAAAATAAAAATTAAATAAAATTAAAATCAAAAATAAAATAATCAAACAAAATAAATAGAAAAGAGTAATCGAAGAGATAATTTGATGGATGCAATATTGATTTCCCTCATAAGATATGACCACCTTGATAGAATACTTTGTGATTTTGTGTTGTTTGGGAGTTTTGATTTTATTTGATCTGATTGACAACAAAGAACTAAAAAAAGCTACGTGAAAAATAGAGAAGAGTATAGAGTGTTTTTGGCTCACGGTTAAAATGAAAAAGGGTATAGAAAAGAATTAAAAGCCAGGAAAACTAATGTGAAAAATAAAATAAAAGGATGGTGTTTAGGTTCACGCTAAAATCATAAAAGGGAGGAAAAATAATTGAAAGTTCTAGAAGCCTCCTATGTGAAAAGAAAATTGAGTATATATAGACACCACACCATGTAACCTTAAATTGGATACATGATAATAATAAAAGAATAGTTTATTTTTATTGTTATATGAAAAATACACATTTATCAATATATTTATCAAATAAAATAAAAAGTAATAACCAATTAAAAATAAGAATAAATGAAAAATAAAATAAAATAATATTCAAAAAATTGTGCGGACTGATGGAAAAACGATCAAAACAATTTGAAGAGAATGACGAGTTTGGCCAATTTGAAACTCTTTTGGCGAATCAAATTAATTCTTTCATTCAAATGTGCTTTGGCCAACTTCAGCCCAATTCATTTATTTTTTTTCCTTTTTTTCTTTTTTTTTTTGCTTTTCTTTCTTTTTTTTTATTTTTTAAATTCATTCTTTTGAAAATTCATTATTTTATTTATTTAGTTATTTTAAAATTTTATTTATTTTTACAAAAAAAAAACCTTTAAACAAAATTTAAAAATAAATTCTAAAAAAATTTACAATTTAATCCAAAACCAATAAATCATATCCAATAAATTTAATTTCACAATCAATTTTTATCATTTGATCTTCTATCGCATCCAAACTCAAATCGTCTAGAAATTGGGTGCTTATATACGCGAGACATTTTGTGTTTGTGGAGTCACTACCTAATTTCTTGAGAAAATATAAGGGACGATATTGGGTCACTCAACGAATATCGTCCATAGTAGAGATTCCAAGTTCGGAAGATCATATCAAAATTTTGGCTATTTTTCATTATACAATACTCAATACATAACTACTACAACACCTTAGTCTTGGAATGGCAGTTTGTATGTACACTTTCACACAACTCATGACAAACAAAGAATAAAGAAAAATTAATTACAATTACTACATCACTTTCCTAGTAAATATATTTGAAAGAGAAAAGGTGTTGTTGACCATTTGCATGATCAAACTCCTAATTTTGACTTTGACAAATAATTTAAGTTGCTAATAATTTCATTTAAGCATGTAGGAACTTAATTAAAATTGTTCAAAGCTTGGAGATATGAAATACTCTTTAAAAATAGTATTTAACATGTATTTTATGAAGTACATGAACCAATGCAAGTGCCTAAGTTAATCAATGCAAAAGAAGTCAAGAAAAATTAAATTTTTGACTTACAGGTGTCAACTCACGAGGCCTTACAAGCTGGTCATGAGCTGTCCCCTGTTGGTGCCCATTTTGAGCCATTTCAACTGATTTGGACAGAGTCGCTCACGAGTTTCCCCCACGGTTGTGAGCAGTTTATGAGGGCAGTCCAGACAGCTCATAACGGGCAAAAATAAGCATTTTTCAAACTTAATAGTCACTAAACTTGACCCTCAGGAGCCAAAACACTGCCTCAAGACCGTGAGCGACGTTTTGGCTGTAAAAGTTTGAAAAACACTCAAGGATGTTTAGAAGTTTTTGGAGACACAATCAATGCCTCTAACAACCATAGTTTTGCGTTGTTTATCTATATAAACTACTTCTATGGCTAAATTAAAGTTAAAAAAAGATACTTTCTTATTACAATTCTTCTATCTTAGAATTCATTAAAGCTCTTAAATATTCATTCTTAGTTTCATTAACTTTTGTGAGAGTTGGTTGTGTGTTAGAAATTAAATTTCTACTTCATCTAAGTCTTGGGATAAATTAGAAGAAATTAGTTTAAGTGTTTGTTCATAAAAACACTTGGGATTTAGTTTTAGAGTGAGCCTAAAAAAATCTTGTGGTTTAAGAGTGAGCCTTAAAACTCATGATTGTAAGGTTTGAGTTAAGCTAAAAACTCAAGTTGTATGAATCAATCATAGAGAATAGATTGAGGTGTTCAAAAATCCTAACTTGGGAGAGTTAGGTAGAGAAGCAGGATTGTTGAGAATCCAAACTCCTTAAATTCTTGTGTTTATCACTCTTCATTGTTAACATTCTTTTTAATTCTTGCTCAATTCTTTTAATTTTCTATTTATTGTTCGATAGGCATATTCTTCCCCCCTCCAGGGCACTTTCAATTGGTATCCGAGCTTAGATTCTAGGAGCTTAATTGCTAGAATACAAGATTATAGGGAGTGAAATTCAAAACATTTATTCACTTAGACCATTCTTTGATAGAAGTAACTACCCATATTGGAAATTCAAAATGGAACTCTATCTTAATAGTGATCTAATAAAATTGTGGAATATCATCCTAGATGGTTGGGAACCTCCTAAAGCCAAAATTGATGATGTTGAAGTGGTTCTTAAAAGAAGTTAATGGAATCAAACTCAAAAAGAAGAGAATCATAAAAACAAGAGAGCAATGATCATACCACTCTCTTCCATGTCTAGAGAAGAAGGAAGCAAAGTTCAACATTCCTAATCCACAAAAGAGGTATGGGAAACACTTGAAAACCTTTATGAAGGTAATGTGCAAGTGAGGAGCAAGAAGGTTTAACTTCATATGTATGAGTATGAACTCTTTAAAATGAAGTCACACGAATCAATAGCGGAGATGAAAAACCATCTTAATGCTCTTCTCACAACCCTCAAGAAACTTGAAAAGCATTTCTCCAAGGAAGAAGTAAACAACAAGATTCTAAGAATTTTACCTTAGAAGGATTAGGAATCTTGGGTTACTTCAATTGAGGAAGCTCAAGACCTCTCAACCCTCTCAATCGATGTGCTAATTGGAAAGCTCCTTACATATAAGCTAACCATAAAGCAAAGAGGAGATGAGTAAGAAAGGAAGGAAGAGAAGAAAAAGTGCATAGCTTTAAAGGCATCATAAGATGATAGTGAAGAAGAAAGGCTTGAAGATTATAGTGATGAAGATGGTGATATTTCCATGCCCACAAGAAACTTTAAAAAGTTCTTGAGAAAGAAAAATTCTTCAAGAACTAAGGACTTTAATAAGAAGTATAACGCAAAGAAGACAAGAAACCGAGTCATGTTATAAGTTAATGTCCCAAGCTTAAATTCACGAACAAGGGAGTAAAGGATAGGAAGAAAGCCTTTAAAGCTACTTGGGATGACTCCTCTGAATTCGAAAAGGAAAAGGAATAATAAGAAGTGGCCAACCTTTGCTTCTTAGCTCTTGAAAACAAAAATTAGGTACCATCTACTTTTTATTCTTCTTTTGATGATTGTGATGATGATGAGAACTCCATTATAATCAAACTCTTGCTTAAATTCAAAAGCTTTCTTTCTAAGAAAAAAATTTATAAACTTGAGCTAACTAGCTTAATCAAGGATTTTGAAAACTTAAAAAATGATTTTTCTAAACTTGTTAAATCAAATGAAAAAATTACTAGTGATTTAAAATCTTTAAATTCCTTGGAAGACCAAATTAAGAAAGCAAGTGATGAAAATTATAAGCTTTCTAAAGAGGTCTTAGAATTAAAGAATTCTATTTCTAAATTCATGAGAGGAAAAGAGACTTTAGATAGTCTTATCAATTCTAAAAAATTTCATGTAGACACTTATGTAATTTGATATACAAATGGAATGTGTTCCTCATCATCATCACACATCAATTTTGTTAAGGCCTTACATGATTCCACTCCTTCCACCTCTAAACCAATTAAGACTCAAGATTTCAAAGGTAAAAGGTCTCATATGTTAAATAATAAAGGAAGGTCTCATAAGACTCAACCTTCATTGACGCAAAGAGGTAAGGCACAAGTCAATCGACCTCAAATAAAACATGCCTATATGTACACTAGACACAACATTTCTAGGCATATTACACAATACAGCACTTCTAAACATGTTGCACAAACCTATTAAAATATGCATTACCATTATCAATGTATGTTTCACACTATGACTCAAAATAATTTTAGGGGACACACACAACCACAACATAAAAGGCATGTCTTATATTCTAGGAAATCATATTCTCCTAGAAGAAATAAATTTGCCAATGTTGAATGTTTCTATTGCATGACCAAGGGTCACTCCAACAATGTATTCTTGTATCAAAGACTACATTTGCAATTGCTTCCTTTAGATTATTTTGAAACTAACAAACCTAGACCAACAAAGGTTAGGGTTCAAAAGGATATATAAAGTGTGTTATATAGGTGTGCTTGAAGTTCATAAGAGAAAGAAGGAAGTGGTATCTTGATAGTGGATGTTTGAGACACATGACAGGAGACAAAGAGTAATTCAACAAGCTTAATGTCAAGGATGGAGGACATGACACATTTGGAGACAATGCCAATGGAAAGATTGTAGGCATTGGAGAAATTGGTAGCCCTCAATCCTTATCCATTCATTATGCGTTGCTTATTGATAGTCTTAAACATAATTTGCTAAGTATAAGTTAATTGTGTAACATAGGAAATGAAGTCACTTTCTATCCTAGGAATTGCTTTGTTAGTAGTTTAGATGGAAAAAGTAATATTTAGTAGTGAAAGAGTAGAAAATGTTTATGTAATTGACTTAAAAAAAGTTAATAACAAAGACATCAATTGTTTAATGTCTATTTCCTATGACACATGGACATGGCATAGAAGGTTAGGACATGTAAACTTTGAGCTTTTGAATGATCTTAATAAGCATGAACTTGTGGTTAGATTACCCAAACTTGAATTCACAAAGGATAAGCCTTGTGATGCCTATAAAAAAGGAAAGCAATTGCTGACACCAACAGGCCCTACTCGGCACTCTTTGGATCACTGACCCTTTTTCCTTATTACGAAAAAACAGAGGGTAGTAAGGGGAGTACTGAAAGAGCTTAGGGATGGCATAAATGCACTTATAACCCTCCACTCAAGCAAGAGAAAAAAGGAGTAGCCACTCAGTATCACCCGAGAATTTATCCGTTTTAGGGATGTAGGCAAACTCGGATCCCTTACTTGGAATCGTATTCGCCCATTGGATAAAGCATTGAGTTTGAATTTCGATGTCAATAGGGTTAGACTCTTTTGTTCGAAGCATCTCCAAACCGCTCGGATGCTGAGCATTGTCGGCCTTACTTTATGTACAGTGCTTCTAAGAATTATATACTATTATACATCAACTACTACATGCAAATGCACATACAATATATACACACAAACACAAAAGAGCATAATCAAATGATACATGAATATGGTATAATGATGCATGAATATGGTAAAGGCTAAGTTGATATTCGTAACATGGCATACATGGTATACATGGTATAAACATAGCATAATGACGTAAAAACATAACATAGAATTATAAACATGAAAATTAAGAAAGCATGTAAACATGGTAAATCTATATGTCATGGAAATATCATACAAGCATGGCATAATGCATGATAACATATTATAAACATGCAAATTAGTAAAATGCAAATAAAGCAATAAAAAGGCAAATAATTAATCCATGACATGGAAATTATGGCAAAATCATATTATGAACAAATATATACATGCTAAATAATGAAATATGAGAAATAAAAGCAATAAAAAGAAATTAAATAAATTAAAGAGAAGGGAGTTCAGAATAGCGAACACATTTCACGAACATCCTCTCTATGATTGCTCTATATTTCAAGTTTCAGGGCAATAAAACATTTTATTTGAAAAATGAAAGAAAATAACTTTAAAAACCAAAGTAAAGGTAGTAAAATGCTTTTTTTTTTTAAAGTATTTGGTTTCAAAAAGAAATAAAATGAATATTTTTTAGAATTTTAATACAAAAATAGCTTAAAAAGCCTAAAAAATGAAAAATGTTTGAAAGTGAATCCTAAATAAAAAGGATTTTAGAAAAGTATTCAAAACTATCATTTGATTAATTACATGAACCATTAATTCACAACATGAGTTTCCATCAAGTTAGGCCTCAAAATGTGAATTTTGTACCTTGGATGGGCATTCTCATATCATGAATTATTGATCACATAATTAAATCATTTTATTTGTAAAAAAAATAAATAAGGAAAATGTGATCCATATTCAATGGTATGATCGAGAGGATCTGTGAGCTTATAGCATCGGGGCACATAGGCTAAATGGCGACCATTTACTGGATTTTCGTTTGTTATTGATTGTAGGAGGGTCTACCTGATTAGGCCATGTGGATTTGGAGTCGTCACTTGACTTGAATCAGGAAGATGTGAAAAATTCACTTCCAAAACCAGAGAATTGGGGTTCGGGGGGTAGGAGTTATTTATCCTATTTCTTATTACACAAGTTACTTATTTATTCACTATTTCTCCTAATTTCGGTTTTATAATGCATTTGTATCACATACAAGCATTGGTTAGTTTAAATAAAGTGTGGGATAATTTGATAAACGAGCACATATCACATGATAAATAAGCAAACAATTAAGCAAATAAGCATATAAGCAAGTAAGTGTGTCACAAATAGCACACAAGCATGCAAGAGATAATCAAAATAATCAAGCAAATAAGTAAAATAAGAATTGAAAAAGGGATTAAGGATTACAACCTGAGAAAAAGTCTATTCAAATAAATAGATCCAATTAAAAATAAAAAGGAGAATTGGGATTAAGGATTACATTGCCTTGGAAAACCTATTCTATTAATTACATAAAAATAAGTAAAAGAAATAAAAATTCTATTCTAATAAACTTGCAAAAAAAAGGTTCATTTTCACACACATGCAAGCACACATTAGATTCAGGACAATTTAATATATTCCATTAATTCATAACTGGGATAATAAATAAGGGAATAATTAAATACATAAACAAACAATGATGCTAATGTATGCATGATGCAAGATTTAAAAAGTTGGGTACTTTAGTGTGAAGTCATCATTTTTATTATTAAAAATAAGATTTTTATGATGATGTAAATATACACGTATAAAGTAGGAAGGTAAAAAAGATGATGAAAGTGATAAAAATATTATTCTCACCGTAAAAATATCAACTTTATGATGGCAATAATAAATTTATCAAGGAAAACAATTATTTTCACAATAAAGATGAGAACTTTATGATAAAAACAATAAAAATAATAAATTCATTAAAGAAATCAACAAAAATGATAAAGATGCAATTAATATAATTAAAATTAAAAAAATAGTAAAATGGCAAGGATGTCATTTCCACCATAAAAATATATACTTTATGATAAAAATTAAGACTTTGCCCCTAAAATGCATAAAGGTTATAAATACCACAAAAAATGTAATAAAATAATAAAAATATAGCAATATTAATATAAATAAATAAAATTTACAGGAATTAATAAATTAAGATGATTTTTTTATCACAAAAATATGTGCTTTATAATAAAAATACCAAATTTATCATAAAAAGCATAAATATGGGAAAAGTAGCAAAAATACAATAAAAATAATAAAAATGCAGAAATAAATATTCAAATAAATAATAATAACAAAAATAAAAATATTAAAATGATAAAGATAATATTTTTACCATAAAAACATGAACTTTATGATAAAAATACCAAATTTACCATAAAAAGTATAAATGCAACAAAAATAGCAAAAAAAATTAATAATAAAAATAATAAAAATTCTAGGATAAGTGCATAAATAAATAAATATGACAAAAATAAATAATAAGTAATAAAATTGATATTTTTACCATAAAAATATGAACTTTATGATAAAAACATCAAATTTACTACAAAAGGCATAAAAGCAAGAAAATAGGAAAAAAGGCAATAAAAATAAATAAAGTGCTCGAATAAATAAATAAATAGACAAATATGGCAATAATAAGTAAATATGAATAATAAAGGTGGTATTTTTAACATAAAAATGTGAACTTTTGATAAAAGGGCCAACTTTACTACGAAAGGCATAAATGCAATAAAAATTGCAAAAATACTAAAAAATGCTAAAAATACAGAAATAAATATGCTAATAAAATAAAATACAAAGATAAAAATATTAAAATGGTAAAGATGGCATTTCCACCATAAAAATGGAAATTTTATGATAACAGAGTCATTTTTACCATTAAAAGCATAAATATCACAAAAATTAGTAAAAATACAATAAAAACAATAAAAAAATCCAGAAAAATAATAAAAATAAATAAAACTAGAGAAGAAATGAAAATAAATTAAAATGATGCAATAATAATAATAATAATGATAACTTTACATTGAAATACCCATTTTTACACAAATGGAGAAAAAGATGCAAAAATGACAAAAAATGATAAAATGAATGCAAATACTCCCGGATCCAACCTGAATTTCCTTCTCCTTCTACATATCTTATTTACAAACTTCAAATCACCATAAAAATCACAACTTTATCAGAAATAATAAATATTTATAATAAAATGAATAAAAATGATAAAAATGATAGACATGAGATGAAAAAGATAATAAAAATGATATTTTTAATTAGAAAATGATTGACAGATCCTCAAAGGGACCGGGTGATTACCCTTGATGGGTGCTTTGACTAGGAAGTGGCTCAGTTTGGATTTAATGGTCTAAATCCAGAGACAAAATAAAAGAAAATTTGATTTTTAATGTGGGTTTAGTGAATATAGGTCACCAAATGCTTGTAGAGGGGGAAGAAGGAAGAGAAAGTGCTCTAAAATAGAGAGATTTTCTCTCACTAGACATTTGCCTCTAGTAATGTGCCACCCCTCTTCTCAAATATGGAGAAAACATGTTTTTTATATCTTAGCTCTGTGAACCCATGAGCTTGGGTCAATGACCCACGCGCGTGGGTCATTAAACCCATGCAGGGGTAAATGGGACATTTTGACATCATCCCAAGCTCATGGGTTGATCGGTCCCCATGGGCTTTTTCGTTAGTTTTGGTCACTTTTTGACCCAAATTGGCTCTCTTTTAGGCTTTCATATATTTTTGGTATCTAGTGGGTTTTTTTGTTGCTTTTGGGTATCTTTTAGGTTTCTTCTCAATCTAAGAAAGCTCGAGAAAACTTTCGAAGCAGTTTTCTCCCTATCTAAGTGAAAGGAATCCTTCATCATCATATTTTTGGGGGACCGTCAACATTTATGTATCAACAATTGCCCTCTACTTCACATGCGTCGATCAAGTTGTCACCTTGTCGATGTATGGGAAGCAAAGTTTGAAAACCATGAAATGAGATGTGAAAATCTTTGATTTTAGGGTCACCCCCTACTTCACATACTTCTACCAAACTTCCACCTTATCGGTGCGTGAGAAGCAATATTTAGCCCATATAAGGCTAAAGATGCGGCCTATGTGAGACCGAGAAACGGGCCCATTTAATGCTGAAAAAGTGAGTTTATGTGTTATGTATTTTTTAAAAAGTGCATGTAAAATCTTTTTGTATGTGGTACACTATATAACCTTGTGTGGGCCTCAAGTGTCAGGTTTCAAAGAAACCAATGTGCATGTAAAATTTTTGTGAGGGTACACTATATAGTAAAATTTTTATGAGGGTGCACTGTAAAGCCTTATATGGGCCTCAAGTGTCAAGTTTCAAAGAAATAAGAGTGCAGTGTGGTTTTCTAAAGTCATGATGTGTGTAAAATAAAATTGTTGTGATGCAGTTTTGATTTTAAAACTATGATGCGTGAGAGTTCAGTTCATGCTTCCAGTGGCTTACCTTTACTGGCGAGTAGTGCGTATCAGGAATTTTGACCCAATCTAGCTGCTGCTATCTCACCTTAATGTGGTTCTCACCATTTCTTCAAATTTTAATCAGCAACCCCTTGGCAAGGATGTTTTTGATTACCAAGTGGAGAGCAAACGTTCCACATGATTGGGAGGAATTTCACCAAATGAGGTCGCCGAGAACCGCGATGGGCGAGGCGACCCTTGATGTCATGTTATTCCCTTTAGAGGCAAATGCTTTGATCACACTTCCTTCTCTTCTCAGGCAATCCCCGTCTTTTGGAATTCAGCACGAATGCTGTTAAAGAGTTCCCCTGAATACTTTTACTCAAGATTTGAGCATTGGAGTAGGTTGAGCATAATATTTATTGGTTTCTTTCTTTTCTTCCTTTTTTCTTTCTTTTTTCTTTCTTTCTTTTTTTTTTCTTT
>CATIWM010223446.1:0-10398 GCA_949671775.1 Mallotus repandus
TTTCGTTAATAAACATACATAATTCAAATCTTACAATTAAATTAACATTAATTGCAAATAACCATTTAAATTACTTAAATACATTATAAAGTTAGCAAATAACTCATTTAGGCTTAAAATAATAAATAAACTTATTATTCATATATTTTTCCAAAAATTACTAATAATTAGCTAAAACTAAGAAATAATTCATAAATTTTATTTTTATACTATTTATTACTCAAATACAATAATTTAAAATAAAAAATAAAAATTACTAATTTATACTAATTTTTCCAAAAATTCATTTTTCACATAAACATTCAAAATTTTATAATAAAAATTTTACACATAATTTTAATAAACTTCTTTAACAAAGTTTGCTAAACAAACATCAAAGAATTTATTAAAAATATAAAAAATTTTCGGGCTCGGAACAGTAACTCTGAGCCCTAGAACAGTGAATTTTGAAAATAATTCCAGAAATTAAATCTAAATACATTTTGGGAAAGCTCTCAACATCTTCATAAAAAATTATAACTACACTTAATCCTAATTCTAACTCAAAAATAACCAATTAACAAAAATAGGTAATTTTAATTTACCTAAAATTGGAGTTGAATCGAGCTTGAATCGGATGAATCAAGGAAGGGAAATGAAGCCCACTCTGAGGCGAAGAGAACGAGCTATCAAGCTCGGCCTGAGGTGGCCGGAGTTATCGCCGAAGAGGAGAAGAAGATCTGGCCAAGAAGAAAAAAAAGGGGGGAAGAGAAGAAAAACAAACGGCCGGAGGAGAAGGGACTGCTGTCATCGTCAACTGGAGCTTGTGGCAGCTGGTGGTGACTGGACGGTTGCTGGGCAGGCGTGGGTGTGCGGTGGTGAGGCAAAAACCAAGAAGAAGACTAAGAAGTGGAAATGGCAGTAGCCACTTTCACGTTTTTACTACCTTTTTTTTAAACAATTAATATAATAGCTTTAAAATAATAATAATAATAATAACTTTAAAATAATAATAATATCTCCAATTTTTTTATTATTTCCTCCCAAACACACATATATATATATATTTACATACTTAACAGTGTATATATATATTTAACAATTAATTAAATTTAATAAAATTATCCAAATAATCAAATCTCATAAATAATAAAATAATTATTAACACTGCAAATCCCAAAAATTTAATTTTATAATTTATAAAAATTCAGGTTACAATACACCCAAACTACCCACTTCTTCAACATATCATATACTCAAACTTCAATATCAACACAAAAATCACAACTTCACCATAATAATAAATATTCAAAATAAAATAAATAAAATGTAAAAATGATAAAAAAAATGCAAGAAAATAATAGTAGAAGAAGAAAAATGCAATGAATGTAATTTTTAATAAAAAAAATTGAGAGATCCTCAGAGGAACCGGGTAATTACCCTAGATGCGTGCTTTGACTTAGAAGGAGTTAGGTTTGGATATTGGATCTAAATCCTAAAAAAAAAAGTGATTTTGGTTTGAGTGTTTGGGAGTGAGAAGGGTCTCCATGTGCTTTAAGATAGAGAATGAGAGTCAAAAATCGTCAAAAAATAGTATGATTTTCTCTCTCTAGGAGAGAGTTTTTTGAAAATTGAAAAAATCCTCCAGAAAAGGAAATTTTCGGATTATTAATGCTGCAAGCCTAGGACCTATGCTCTTGGATCCATGACCCACGAGCTTTGGAGTGGACCTAAGCTCTTGGGTTGAATGACCCACGCATGGGTCACCGTGAGTTGAATGACCCACACTCGTAGGTTGGTGACCCACACTCGTGGGTCAGCCTTTTCCGATGGGCTTTTCCCATCAATTTTGGTCTTTTTGGGCTCAATTTGATTTTTTGGTGCTTGAGTGGTCATTTTTTGTTTCGTTTCAGTCTGAGCACGCCTGGGAAGACTCCTGAAGGAGCTTTCCCCTTGTCTGACTGAAAGGAATCCTTCATCATTGAATTTTTAAGGAATCGTCGAAATTTGAGTATCAACAACTACCCAAAAAGAACATTTTTTTTAATCCATAAAAAATTTCAGGATTACCAGTTTTGTTCGAACTTGAACTTTTTTTATAAATAAGTCCATAAATTCTACAAAAAATAAATAAAATAGAATTTCATTTATATTTTTATTTACTTCATGCCTTCTACTATAGAAAATTTTATTTAGTATTTTTATTTGTTTGACCGGTCCAATACTAATAGTTTAAGAAATTTAAGATAAGAATGATTTGAAACTAGTTAAGAAGCATTTAATACTCATTTAAAATATCATAACCAATATTGTGATTGTCTTGAATATGATAAAAAAATTGTGTATTATTAATATAATTATTATATTTTTAGATCATCTTTTTGGCTCTAAATAACCTCTAGGTCCTATTGTCAGCTCTGGATATTTTGACGAGTTTGAAGAGATGAAAAAATTAAAAATTTTAAAATTTTATCCTTCTTGATCCTTGATTAACTTTTTGATTCTGTCTAGTAGGAGCATACCCATACTGACTGGATGAGAGTTGTGAGAAAAGGTGATGAAATGAATTTTTAAAATTTCTTATAATTTTGGATTAAATTGAAAAAGTTATAATTTATGGACTAAAAATTCTGGATAGTACCTTTTTGAAACAAAATTAAAATTGGGTTATCAAAAGGAAACAAATCAAAATTTTGTACTCAAACTGCAACAAGAGTATAGTTTGGTGACTTTAAAAATGTTTAACCCTGCTATATGAACACATAATTAAAATAAATACTAATTATAGAAAAAATAAAAAAAATAATTCAACTAACATATAATAGGGTATGTGGGTATCCAAAAACTATAAAATTTAAAATTATTTGTGATATTTTATTACATCTTTTTGCCATTTTTGAATAGTATAGAGTTATTAGTTGTGGGTAAGGGAGGATAACAAATTAAATATGAGAAACTATCCCACTCACTAATCAGTGAGACCCAGCAGATTCTCTTGAAATCTAAAGATGATATCCAATAAATTAATTTTCTTAGATGATGAAGGGAGGTTTCAAATTCCCGCTCGATATGGCAGGGCACCCAACATCCTATCCATCCCAATTGAAAATAACAAAAAAAAAAAAACTCACAACAGAAACATAATAAAAAATGACAGCTTTTCCCAAAAAAAATAATAATAAAGGATGACAACTGATGCACTGGGACGTTAAAACAAAGCACAGAGCTTGAGTCAAGCCACTTGGTGCATGCAATTATTTACTAATTTGGTACTAAATACAAGCCAATTAAGTAGCCATATATAGTTGTAGCTACGTAATCATTATATATATATATATAGATAGCTAGAATTAAACTAACGATAGATAGATATTATTGATAGCTACAGTGGTCTTCTTCTCCGTAGAGTCTTAACACTGTTCACATAGCGTCTGTTTCAAATTTTCTCAGACCTGTGTTTACTTTAGTTAAATCTCTAATAGCCTTACTTACCCACTGGAAAATGAGTGTGCTTTCATGGAATTGTCAAGGGATTGGCCAGGCCTTAACTGTTAAAGCGTTGAAGAAAATTATTGACAGAGATAATCCTTGTCTTGTGTTCTTAATGGAAACGAAGCAGGAGGAGGAAAAAATGATTAAGATCCAACGGTCTATGGGCTATCAACACCAAAACCTAAAGGAAGAAGAAGGTTTTTCTATGAAGCTAAATGGGAAGATTCAGATGGTTGGAATGAGGAAATTTCTAGATCATGGTCTCGACAGGTTGATTTAGAAGATAATGCAAATGTAGTTATTTATAAACTCAATAGATTGCGCAGGGAATTGATTGAATGGAGCAAAAACAGACATAGAAGATCCTCTCATGAAATGGAAGAAATCCAAAAAAGAATGGAGTGTATCACGAGTGGTAATATGGAAAGCGGAGATCAAAGTGAGTTAAGATGTCTTAAGGGCAAGGTAGATCAAACTTGGCAACAAGAAGAAATGTATTGGAAACAACGTGCTCATGTCAAATGTCTCAATGAAGGTGACAAGAATACAAAATTTTTTCATGCCTCAGCTATTCAAAGAAGACGGCAAAACTTTATAGGCAGAATCAAGATTGGCGATGATCATTGGCTCTTAAATGAAGAAAGTATAAAGGAAGAGGCGGTTCAGCATTTTCAACTACTGTTCAAGAGGGAACCGATACATTTTCCAACTGACTTCAGTGTTGTGATGCCAAGAATGGTGACGGATGAGATTAATAATGATCTATTGAGGCCTGTTGAAGACAATGAAGTGCGGGTATCTGCTTTTAATCTTGGCAAACTAAAATCCCCTGACCCTGATGGATTTCCAGATATTTTTTTTCAAAACCATTGGGAACTTATCAAAGATGATATTATTCGACTGGTGAGAAATTTCTTCATTTCTGGTTTTCTCCCATATAGTATAAATAAGACAGCTATTGCTATAATTCCTAAAAATGATCATCCGGAATCTTTTAATGATTATAGGCCAATAAGTTGCCGTAATTTTATTTAAGATAAATTTATTATGAGATCCTTGAACTTTAACACTTTACTCTATTAAACCCTTTAATTTTTATTGTATTTTAGTAAGCCCTTAATCTTTTATTTTCGTGCAGATTAAGGATAAATTAGATTGACGTAATGAAATTGTACAACAATTCAGGTTCGTTGTTGCTAAATATGTTGTTATGAAAGGTTTAGAGATAAGTTTTGTGAAGAATGAAAGAAAAAAAGATGAAGGCAATGTGTAAGAAAAAATATCCATAGAGGTTATATGCTTGAATTAGTAATTTTAATGACACATTCACGGTTAAAATTTACCACCGACATCACAATTTTGGTAGAATATATAGAAGTTATTTCACAATTTCATTATTTCAGTGTAATTTATCCTTAATCTATGTAAAAATAAAAGATTGAGGATTTAATGAAACACAATAAAAATTGAAGGGCTCAATAGAATAAAGTGTCAAAGTTCAGGGGGCTTGATAATGGGTTTATCCTTTTATTTATAAGATCATTTCTAAAGTTATGTCTAACAGATTAAAGAGATGGCTTCCTCAATTGGTGTCCCCTAATCAAACGGGGTTTGTGAGGGAGGAATATTCAGGAAAATATAATCATCAATCATGAACTCCTTCATGCTTTGAGGACTATGATCACGTAAGCTGGGAAGCTCTCCGGATGATATTGCAGCAAATTGGCTTTCATGAGAGGTGGATTGATTTGATCATGAAGTGTGTCTTATCAGTGGAATTCAGTGTTTCCATCAATGGAACATTGATAAGAACTTTTAAACCATAAAGAGGTCTTAGGCAAGGAGACCCAATTTCTCCTTACCTTTTTATTGTTGTAGCTAATTACTTATCAAGAATGATTTCTTTTGAGTAGCAAAGAGGAGTTTTAAAGGGAATACAAGCCACCAGATATTGTCCGCACATCACTCATTCGCAATTTGAGGATGATATAGTCTTGTACGGTGAAGCTAAGGATGAAGAGGTTCGAGCGTACCTAGATATTTTGAAAAAATATAAAAGAGCCATGGGGCAGAAAATCAATTTTAACAAATCAGAACTTATGTTTAATTCAAGTGCGACTTTGGAAGTGAGGCAACATATATGTGAAGCTTTTGGGGTTAATGAATCAAAATATACCTCAAAATACTTGAGGCTTCCACTTGAATGGGGTCAAACAAAGAAAAATTTATTCAGTTACCTTCTTCAAAGAGCCATTAATAAGGTTCAAGCTTGGAAGAGTAAATATCTATCTTCAACTAGGAGAGAGGTGATGATCAAGGCAGTACTGCAATCTCTTCTATTATACGTTATGGTTGTTTTCAAAATCCCTTCTACTATCCTTCATGGCATGGAGATGTATATCAGGCAGTTCTAGTGGAGTCAAGATGTGGAAACTCACAAGATGCATTGGGTTAAATAGGATGTGCTAACGGAAATTAAAAAATTTAGAGGAATGGGATTTCTAAAACTTGAATTGTTTAATGAAGCTATGCTAGGGAAAATGGGATTGCGAATACTTCAGAATCCTAGAATGTTATGTTCTCAACTATTAAAAGGAATATATTTTCCATTTTTAAAATTTTTTTATGCTAAACAAGGTAATAGAGCTTCTTGGATTTGAAGTAGGCTGTTAAAAGGAAGGGAGATTCTTAAGAAAGGTTACAGATGGCATGTTTGCACTGGGAATGATATTCGAATATGGGAAGATGCTTGGGTTCCTACACTTCCTAATTTTCATCTCACTTCAAGACAACCCGATAATTCTGAAGAGTTTTTAGTTAAAGACTTGGTTGATGGAGACACCGGTGAATGGAATCAAACTATTTTATCCAATTTGTTTTCCCCTCTAGAAAAAAGTGCTATTAAAGCCATTCCAGAGCATCGAAGTACTGGTAGAGATAAAATTATCTGGCATCATGATCGAAAGGGCCAGTACACTATCAGAGTTGCATACAAATTTTTGAAGCAACAGGCCAATGGAAATTCCATTAATCCGGAAACTTCTTCTGCTGTGGTTTCATCCCCTAAAATATGGAATTCAATTTGGAAGCTCCAAACTCCCCCAAAGGTAAAGATATTCTTATGGAAATATTTTTAGAATGCCTTACCAACAAATTCAGCTCTTATGCGTAGTGGCTGCAAAGTTGAAGATAAATACAGGAGACGTGGGTGTATTTCTGAAACAATTGAACATATTTTATTTTCATATGAGCATTCAAAGAGAATATGGTTTTCTACTCATTTTGGTTACATTCCAAATGATTTGGGTTTTCAATCATTTACTCTTTAGTGGATGAAAATGAAGTATATGATGGAGGAAAGTAATATTGAAGATTCAATTCAATTTGCAGCTGGTGTATGCTGGTTAATATGGAAATCCAAAAATCGGAAACAATTCAATGATGTGTTAGATGATTTGATTCATTTTTCAAAGAATGCAAAATGTTGGTGGTTTTCTATCCAGTATATGAATAGAATGGAGCATTAGTCAGCTACTCTTAATGCAGAGCCTACTGCTAACTCTAATAGTTTGCACCAAAGCAATAGATGGCAACCTCCTCCTGCTAGTTGGTGGAAGCTAAATTGTGATGCGTCATTTATCCATTCAAGTAAGGCTTCTTCTGTTGCTTTTGTTTGCAGGGACAAAAAGGGTCAACTGCTTCACATTAGTTCTAAATCCATTATCAATACTTGACCTCTACAAGCAGAAATGTCAGCTATTAAAGTTGCTACCCTTTTTGCTTCATAACAATTAGCACGTTCCTTTGTACTTGAATCTGATTGTCTTCAGGCAGTCCAGCTATGCTCTTCTGCGAACCAGGACAACTATTGGGAAATAGAAGTTCTAGTAGATTCTATTAAAGAAATTTTATCCTCTCATCCTAACATTCATCTTGTTCATGTTTCTAGATCAGCTAATGTTGTTACTGACTAGCTAGCTAAGCATAGTTCAATTGTCCTTTTTATTGAATCTAGATTTAATGTTCATCTAGATTTTTTAAGTTTAGTAATTCAAGACCAAAAATTGTAATGTTCTTTTAATGATATTCCTTTTGGTCAAAAAAATATAGCTAGGGGCTTTTATCTTTAGCCCTTATAGATATCTTGTACTGTGACATCTTTTAGTGTCCATATATATATTATTGTGAGAGACCGAGATGGGACACGGTAACTTTGCCGAATGGGACATCCGTTCCGTCTACAAGATAGGGACAAATATTTGCTCTCGGGGGGATGTGAGACGCTTTTGTGTTTTGAGTCGCCATCTGGCTTTTAGAAAACCAGGAAACTATGAAAGGGATGACATTAGGTCACTCAACGAGTATTGTCCCTAGCAAAGATTCTGAGCCCGGGAGATCTCATCTACTTTTTGACTATTTCTCATTTTAATACTCAATATGTGGCTATCGCAGCACCCTAGTTTTGGTAATGACAGTTGATATGAATGCATTCACACAAGCACATTGATAATAACGGAAAGTATGAGAAATTCAGCATAATTAGTTACAAGGCTTTCCTAGTAAATACATATGAAAGAGAAAAAGCACGAAAATGCAAATCTAGTCCTAATCTATAATACAACTGCAAAATAGAGGTTAACACAACTATGTGCAATTTCATATATTCATCCACTTAGACAATATATAAGTACAATGAAGATGATTGATGCATCATGAATGATTAAACAGATGCACATAGTTCATGCTCTAGCAAGAATTATTATAAAGCATTTCTAAATGATAAGATAGATGATAAATGATGGTTGCATCATTGGACCGTGGTATTGAAGCTCTAACTTAGATAAAGAGCTTTCGTGTTTATTGAATGCATATCGATGCAAAATGACAATTTGTTATGAGCAAAACAAAGAAGAGATTATTTAATTAGTATGCAAATTGCCAGTCTCATCACATGATCACAATAATATCTCAACTGCTGGCGGTAAATAAAGTAAAATGCAAGACAGTAAAGTAAAAATGCAAAAATTATTATTTGGTCCTCAGATTCGACTAAGCTTGTTTTTGAGTTTTCGAAGCTTTAGCTTTGAGAGATTTTCAAGCTTTCCTCGTCGAGAGGTTGAAAATGACGTGTAGAATGCAAATTCGTTGAAGCATGCTTTGACAAAGATGAGGGTGGGTTTGGTGCAAAAGTGGTCTACAATTCTATGAAAAATGTAAAAAGTGGACTAAAAGTGTTTGGATTGGGGCTCATATGCCTTCAATTCGACATCATTTCAGTGTGTGCGTGTTTTGTGGCTCTTGCCGGTATTTTCTAAGCTCTAGCTTGTGCTTTCTAGGCTCTTGCCTTTTCTCTCGGCTCTAGCCTTATCTCTCTTAGCTCTAGCCTTGTCAAAATGGGAGGTAGAGACCCATATTTATAGGGAAATGTAATAAAAATGTGTGAAAAATAGGAAAAATGCACGTGATCATGCCCTTGGAACACGTGATAATGCCCTGGGATGCGTGATCATGCCCTAGGACGCGTGATCACAGCCTTGGCGCACGTGATCACGCGCTCTTGCACACTTCACGCAGCCTTCTCGGGCTTTGATCGAGCTATTTTGAGGGTATTTTTTGAGCTTTTTAGACCTTTTGGACACGTTTCTGTGGTTCGTTTTGTCAAAATTGGCTTCCATTTTCACACGTGAACAAAATGTGTTCGTACGTGATCACGCGCTATAAATCCGCTCACGCGCCACTTCTCAGGGTTACGCGCACTATTCCGGGGTTACTTTTGGAAGTTTTAAGGGTTTACAGACATGTTTTCGATGTTTGTTTCATCAAAATTGACTTCCAATTTTCACGAAGTTGAACTCCGGTCTCATGAGTCAAACACCAGTTTGATAAATTGCTCGTTTCGAGCAATGTTTGCTTGAAACGAGTGACTTACCACTCTAATTATTCATAGTTCATGAAATCGGGGTGCAACTTAATGAATCAAAGGTTGATTTTACTTGGTTCAGGCTTTTCAGATTTTTGGCACACTTCGGAGGCAGTACGAATGAACAGACACTTGTCATATTTGGAGAGATATTTTCATCATTGGACCTTTTTGGGGACAATCAAAATTTGATGTATGACAGTTACCTCCTACTTTATATGTGTTGCATAGTACTCAGTACTGATGTCAATACACGTGAAGAAAATGTAGAGATGTAAAAACAACTTTTGGGAAGAGGTACTTACCTGATGGCGTGCCGTTTAGTTTCTTGACTTCAGGCCTATCACTTGTTTGTGTGCCTTGCAATTCTTTTGGGTGAGGCAAGATGATGCTTTCATAACCTCCTTAGGTATCAATGCAAATGCTACTAAGCAGATGTAATGCTTCTAAGCTGATGAAATGCTTCTAAGCAATGAAAAGCCTCTAAGCAGATGCAATGCTTCTAAGCAATGAAATGCTACTATGCGGATGTGATGCTTCTAAGCAGATGAGATGCTTCTAAGCAAATGTGGTGCTTCTAAGTGGATGGAATGCTTCCAAGCAATGAGATGCTACTAAGTGGATGTGATGCTTCTAAGTAGAGAAAAATGCTTCTAAGTAGAGAAAAATGCTTCTATGTAAAGAAAAATGCTTCTAAGTAGAGAAAAATGCTTCTAAGCAATGAAATGCTTCTAAGCAAATGAAATGCTTCTAAGCAATGAAATGCTACTAAGCGGATGTGATGCTTCTAAGAAGATGAGATGCTTTTGAGCAGATAAGATGCCACTAAGCAGCGGATGAAATGTTTCTAAGCAAGCAAATGGGATGCTTCTAAGCAGATGGAATGCTTATAAGCAAATGAAATGCTTCTAAGTAGATGAGATGCTTTTAAGCAGATGAGATGCTTCTAAGCAGGTGGAATGCTTCTAAGTAATAAAATGATGCGATGCTTCTAAGCATATGGGATG
>CATIWM010223474.1:0-42393 GCA_949671775.1 Mallotus repandus
GATCATAGAAAATCAATTCTTATTATTTTTGCAAAATTAATTTTATAATTTAATAAAAATATTATGATTTAATTATTTTTTGTAAAATTAACATCAAAAGTATTTTAATTAAAATTAATTAAAAAAGTGTTAAAGTATTAAGAATTTAGACTGGAATAAGTTTGAATTTTCAATAATTAGTGATAGAAAATGTTTTAACTTGATTTGCTATATTCAGATCTCATTAAGTTTTTATGTACTACTTTTCAATTTTTATAGAAATTCATATTTGATAAAGAAGATTAATTATTTTTGCAAATATTTTTCTCATATTATTTATTAGATTTTTCAAAATTATTTCCATATGCTCAATTGGAATCTTTGAAGATAATAATAAAGTTAATATTTCCACTACTTACTTGAAATTGTATAGAATTATTTAATACATTACCAATTTCAATAAAATCATTTTGAACATTATATTTTGTTATTTTCCTAATTCAAGTGATATTTCATATTTATGATATCAATAATTTTTAAAATATTACTCTATTTGACTTCATTTACGTTAAAAAAAATAGTATTAACCATACACATTAGATATGTGATATTTATGTCACTATTAAAAATAGTCATATTTGTTTTAACAATAAAAAGATAAATCAATCGTAAAACTTGCTATTTTCTCAATTGAAATTTCTATTATATAATAATTTTATTTTTATTAAATATCAATTTGTGGTTTTATTTAAATCATCTCCTAAAGTATATAAAAATATATTTATTTTGATATGTTAACTTTACAATTTATGGTTAACCATAAAATAATATATGGTGAATCACAAATACTTAATTTAGATTTTAAACCATAAACACGATTTTTTTAAAATTTATAACTGGTTAACTTAATATAATAGGTAATTTTTTTTTAAATTAATTTTTTTAAAGATAGCAATATCTTAAAGGTATCTATTTTTCTCATCTGAATATTTACATTTTTTTTATCATATAAATTATTTATAAAAGACCTATAATTAAGTACATAAAAATTGATCAATTAAATTTTTTTGGTCAAAACATAATTCAATTCAGGATAAAATCAAGCGTCTCACAATATTTTAACTGCTAAGACTAACAATGCAATTTCAATGAATTTTAATGCTTATTGATATTATAAAAATGACTTTATTTTTATTTCATTATTGGACCAAGATATCAGTTGTTATTATGGTTTTAGTTACTATTAGTCATGTGAATAAGTAAATGATTGAACGAATGGTTTGGTTAATTATTTTCAATAATATTACTACTTTATTTGTTAACGCATAATGATTTACTTTGAATTTTGAAAAAAAAAAAAATCTTTATCTTGTAAAAGGGCCTGAATCAGTAGAACTTAGCGTCCAAGAAAAAGGAAAAAAAGAGAGGCGAATCAAGTCCTTACAAGTCCAAAGATCTCACGCATTGTGGCAAAACTACCCTGTTTCATTGTGACATTTCCTCAAAAGCATACACAGCGTTTAGCTTTTCCGGAGGAAAAAAAACCAGAACCCAGAGAAAATGTCGCTGAGGCCGACCACAAGAACCGAGGTCAGGAAGAAATCCTACAAGACGGGTGTGGATGCGGACGAAGCGAGAAGAAGGAGAGAAGACAATCTAGTCGAGATCAGAAAAAATAAGCGAGAAGATAATCTTTTGAAGAAGCGAAGAGAGGGGCTGTTGAATCAGTCTCAAAGTTTGCTCGATGCTTCTCAAAATGCTGCCGCTATTGAAAAGCGGGTATTTAATTTTAAATCAAAATTTTTGCTTCATTCTCTGGATCTCTGCTTTTTTCTTTTTTTTTTTTCCTTTTTCAAAAAATTTATTCTGGCGATGCATAGAGTTTGTTTGGTTTCCGAGAAAATGTGGCTGGGGAAAATAGACATTCACGCGAAATAACTTGAATCGGAACTGGATTTATCCTATTTTAAACTAATTGGATTGCCTTGGATTTTTAATTTGTTTTCTAGCATCTTATAAAATTAATGAGGAAAGATCAACACTTTAATTAGTAAATCTTGGCCATTAGCGGAATACTATGAAATAAAACCTACGTTTTTAGGTTTTCATTTTATTTATTATTATTATTATTATTTTTGCAAAGTAATGATTTTGTATTTGATTAAACTGTCATCACCTGTACTGAAACCAACTGTATTATCAAAGTATTCAATAGGAATAGATGGAACTTTTCCTTTAGTATTGGAAGAAGATGCTGGAACATTTTCATTGTGCTGGGCTTCTGTTAAAAACATGTTATGTTTTGTGGTTGTCGCAGTTAGAGAGTATTCCTGTGATGGTTCAAGGAGTCTGGTCTGATGATCCCAGTTCTCAGTTGGAAGCAACCACTCAGTTTAGAAAGTTATTATCTATTGGTATGTACTCAATTTATTTTGTGCACCCATATCATGTTCTTTACACAAAAGGGTTTACTGCACATATTTGATTTGATTTGATTTTTTTCCTCTCTGCTGAATGATTGTGCTTGTGCAGAACGTAGTCCTCCCATTGATGAAGTAATTAAAGCAGGTGTTGTCCCACGGTTTGTGGAGTTTCTTGGAAGGCATGATCTGCCACAGTTACAAGTATGAACTGCTTGAACTAATACTTGCTTTGTTCTAGTAAAATGATTTGCTTGATGAATGTAATCATTTATAAGAATTAAATTAGTTTGTCTTCATATGTAGTTTGAGGCTGCATGGGCTTTGACCAATGTTGCATCTGGGACATCAGAGCATACACGTGTTGTCATTGAGCATGGTGCAGTTCCGATGTTTGTTCAGCTTCTTGGTTCTGCAAGTGATGATGTTAGGGAGCAGGTTGGTGTCATAAAACAATTTTGAAAAACAGTATTATTGATTACTTGATATGGCAGAAGAAGTCTCGTGTTTAAATGAACTTGTTTCTCCTGTCCTTCATGAAGTATTGATCTTTTTAGTTAGTAATGTCTCTTTGGAAGATATATTTTCATCCTTCCATCCCATCAGTAGTCCTGTTCAGATTTTATTATGTTGAGAACTTCTATTTCTTGTTTTGGCTGCTAATATTTGTTTCAATTTTAACCTTGTTGATTAGGCGGTGTGGGCTTTAGGTAATGTTGCTGGTGACTCTCCAAGTTGCAGGGACCTCGTTCTTAGTAATGGGGCTCTGATGCCTTTGCTAGCTCAGTTAAATGAACACTCAAAACTATCCATGCTTCGCAATGCTACCTGGACATTATCCAATTTTTGTCGTGGCAAGCCACCAACGCCATTTGAACAGGTAAGAAATTTGGAGACAATTTTAGATTTTCAGATGTTTTAAGTGCTAATTGTATAATTGGCATGGCATAATTTGATTGTTGTTATAATACTTTCTTGTGGCTTGTGTCAGGTCAAGCCTGCATTGCCAATTCTCAGGCAACTAATCCACTTGAATGATGAAGAAGTGCTAACAGATGCTTGCTGGGCCCTATCTTATCTTTCAGATGGCCCAAATGATAAAATTCAAGCTGTGATTGAGGCTGGTGTCTGTCAACGGCTAGTGGAGCTTCTACTGTAAGTTCCCTTCCTCACTCCGCATATTTATTTTCCACGTGCACTGTAACTGTAACTTATCTACATTTTATTATCCCATTTCAGCAATTACATGGTCAATTTTTCCTATGCCTATTTTATGCATATATTATTTAGCTTTTGCAGCTCTCCGACTTGGTTTTCTGACTTAATTGTGTTTAATTATGCCAGTCATCCATCACCTACAGTTTTGATACCTGCTCTTCGGACAGTGGGAAATATAGTTACAGGCGATGATGCTCAGACTCAGGTACTTCCCATGCTCGTTTTTGTCTCTTTAAGTTCACTGTGGATTTATGAAATTCCGAGCTTACACTCAGGGTGACACACCTTTTATTAACTATAATAACACCATTTAGGTGGTTAGTTGAAACATCTTTGTAGCATACCTGCATGTGTATGTCTATTTTAGGTTCCGTGTTTCCGTTTTCTTTCTTTTGCTACAATTTAATAACCTCTAGATGTGTGTTTTCAGTTTGTGATTGATAATCAAGCTCTTCCATGCCTGCATCAACTGCTCATGCAAAATCACAAAAAAAGTATCAAGAAAGAAGCTTGTTGGACAATCTCAAATATTACCGCTGGAAATAAAACTCAAATACAGGTATTCCCTTAGCCATAAGTTTTTGATCCATATGGAGCTTAGTCATTCTAGTACATTAGATTAGAATATTGAAAGACAATTCTTATGCCAGGTATGAGAATTTTGATAATAGAACTTAAACACAGGTATTGGCCATAAGTTATAATTGTAAGTTTTTAGATAAATATCTCATAGTTCTGTTGAATGTCGAGTAGAAAATAAGCTATCTGTTAGCTATATGTCTAAAGTTTTTGTTTCATATGGAATTATAATTTTGGGCTAGAAGACTGACAGACAGCTTCTCATGTTAAGGATCTGGAATCTCCCATCTACATCTCTATGCTATTTAAAGTAGAGGCTTAGACTTTAAGTTTTATTTTGAGACAATAGTTTGACACTATTTTCTTTTATATTTTGGAATTGCATATTTTAGTTTGTTTGCCATCCAGGAGATAAATCAAGGAGAGATTGCTGATGGCCAATAGTTATTTAGATAGATAGAACTTTAATCACTTTTGACAAATTCTAAATTGATTAAACAATTCATTGGCAATTGTAATAATGAGAGTCTGGGAAAATTTAAATGCCAATTGTAGTTGGAAAAGTCTTTGGTTCCTACTCTGTTAATATGCCTTTACCCAGAACATGTACTAATTTTTCGACATTTATGTTTAACAGGCTGTAGTTGAGGCCAATATTATCCTTCCCCTTGTACACCTTCTCCAACATGCAGAGTTTGACATTAAGAAGGAGGCTGCATGGGCTATCTCAAATGCAACCTCTGGAGGATCACATGAACAGATTCAGTACATTTTTTTTTCTACTCTTGTTAATTTTATCTGTCTGATCTGTATTCTATGCTATGTTTGTGTACTCCCTCTTTCATACTTCTCCAATTTATGAATTCTTGGATTTCATGCATCCCTAGTTATAAATTTATTATGCACAAAAAGACACTATGCTTCAATCATGTGGTTAGCTACCTAAATGATATATTGTGGTTGTGATGAAACTATTTGGTGGTAAATGAGTTATGAGATTGTTACTTCACTATGGCCATTAAGATCTATAGTTGGTTGGTTGGTTTGTTTACTTTTGCTTTGTTTTGTTTTGTTTTTTTCTCTTTTTGCTGCTAAGCAAGATGTGTGGTTTGTTCTCAATGAAGAGTTGCATTTTAATTAAAGTGCGTCCTTAGCTGAAGCCAGCAACCCTAAATTGCAAGATTTACTGCATGATGCCCCAATCCTTACATTGGTACTATCTATTTATGTTGCAGATTTCTCGTGAACCAAGGTTGCATTAAGCCTCTTTGTGATCTTCTAATTTGTCCAGACCCTAGGATTGTAACTGTTTGCCTTGAGGGGCTGGAGAACATTCTCAAGGTGGGTGAGGCTGACAAAGAAATGGGAATGAATGGTGGAGTTAATCTGTATGCACAAATGATTGATGAGTGTGAGGGACTGGATAAAATTGAGAATTTGCAGACCCATGACAATAATGAAATTTATGAGAAGGCTGTGAAGATTTTGGAGAGATACTGGGCTGAGGAAGAAGAGGAACAGAATGGTCAAGATGTTGGGGATGGAAATCAGCAAGGTTTTGCTTTTGGAGCCAACCCGCCAACTGCTCCACAGGGTGGCTTCAAGTTTGGGTGAATTGTGGGTGGCGGGAGGTCACAATTTTTTTTGTTTTGATTTTGTTTTTGATCTCATAGCTTTTTAGTTGTTATGCTCTTATGGGATATTGAAGTTTATATTTTTCCTTGCTGCCAACAAGGGTCAGGGTTTTTGTGGTCTGGTACATAGGCCTCCATTCATTTGTGGAATCTGTCAAAAGATGTCAAAGGTTTCAGTTTGCAGTTTTCAACTCGATTATACTCCTATATTTCATAGGAAAAGTGGTATTTGCTATTTATCTTGATGTGAAATTAGCAATGTCCCAAAGAAATGACCATTGTGTTGTGGATTCTTTCTCAGATCATGGACTTTTTATGTGCACGTTGTGCACTAGTTGCATGTGTTGGATTGGGTTGGGTCAAAAATGCCCAAATCATATAAATGCATCAACAAGGACGTGATCCTTACTATGGAACTCTTTAATCTCGAGTAATTAGAGTTGCTGCTGGACTTCTGATATGGACTTGCAACTGGCAATGGCCATGACAATGCTGCTTTGCATAAAGACATTTTTCATTTTGCAGGTTGCGTTGAGTCTGAACCAATGAGTGCATCATAGGGAGGTCGATGCACTAGCAGGGAATGTGACTTCTAAACAACAATAATTGATGACATGCAATGCGCATGTTTATAAATGCGAAATTTGTCGAATTAGGACATAATTGAAAATTGTAAATGATAATATTGTTGGCTCTTCAACTGTTTAGTCTTTTGAAACTTGTTTGAATCAAGCGTACTCAACTTATCCAACCGTTAATATTAAAAGGATTCCTTAAACGGATTCAAGGATGAATCATGAAGGGAATTATAGTCAGCTCACATCACCCCATTCACCCTTGATGGGACATCTTTTGATTATTTTAGTACATCAATTGGACCACAGCTTAACATAATCCCTTTTAAACACTTTTAACAAAGAACATGGACTAAAAGTTATTAATTTCATATTCCAAGGACGGAAAGTGTAATTAACCCAAAATCTTAATGGTAGTTTCTACTACTGTCGCATTCTATGTATTCAGTTAGGATTTTTAAAATTTTTTATAAAATTTAAAAGCAATCTTAACTTTTAAAAACTCTTTAAAAGTTATGATGTATTTAATAATAACTTTTATAAACTTAAAAAAATTCAATCTTAATTTTTAAAAACTCTTTAAAAGTTATGATGTATTTAATAATAATTTTTATAAACTTAAAAAAAGTTTATAAAAGTTAAGGAGTATTTATTTAAAACTTTTAAATAATTGATAAAAGTAAATTTATATTCAAAAAGTTATTAATTTTCATAGACAATGGAATTTTATGGATTTTAGTGACTTTGAAAGACTTTTCTTATTTATATCAACCTATAAAAAGCCATTCACCTTACCTCAAGAATTTGAATGACTTTCAAATATGATGTTTTATCAATGAGTGATGGATTTAAAGTGCTACAAGGTAGTTTATTTATTGTTATTTCAATTTATTTTCGCTTTTTTATATGTTTTTTATTTGTGTTTACCATGTTTTTTATTATATATATGTTGGGTAAATTTTTTTGGTGGATTTTGAAAAAATCTATTAACTGAAAAAAATTCTTTGATATGGTTTTTTTATTTTAAATTAATAAAATAAATATCTTAATTATTTTTTAAAAAATTAATTAAATATATCCACTTTTAATAATTATTTTAAAAATTTTATTTGTATTATATGATAAAAATTAATTTATTAGTTTAGAATATGTATATTAAAATCAATAAAAGTTGTTCAATGTTAATAAAAGTTATAAAAAATCTTTTAAAATAAAGTCTATAAAAGTCATTAACAAATTCATAAACTCTATAAAAGCCTTTTAAAATAAAGTTTATAAAAGTTATTAAACTCTATAAAAGTTATTAAAAAGTTTATAAACTCTACAAAACTCATTTACTTCAAAAAGTCTATAAATGTCTTGAGAAAAGGTATAATTTACACCATGGCTTTGTGTCCTAAGAGCACTTTGGCACCTCAGTATTTTTTTTTCCCAATCAAAACTCCACGTTTGAAAAGTGGAGCATATTGAAACTCTACTAATTACAATCAAATCCAATAACTTTTTTTTAGTACAATTAAGTTTTATAAAATAATAAAAACCTAATTTTAAAGGATACTAACAAATTAAATTGATAATTTTTATTAGAAATATATATATAACCTAATTATTAAATTTTAAAAGTTTTTCAACCTATAAAATAATTGTTTTTATATTTTTCTTAAATTATTAAAAAAATTTCTTAAATTTTTAAAAATTTTAAAATCAAGTGATATAAATTTCAAAAAAATGACCAAATTTATTTGGTAACATAAATAGTGAATTGATAATTGACCTAAAATTTAATTTTAATAGTTGAATAAAAAAATTTATTTATCAATTATTGTATATATTTAAAAATTATTGTGTAAATTTAAAAATCTAAACTAATGAATAAAATTTAAAAATTTTTATTTATCCATTAAAATTAAATTTTAGGTCAATTATTAATTTGATATTTACATTAACAAATAAATTTGGTCATTTTTTGAAATTTATATCACTTAATTTTATAATTTTTAATAATTTGAGAAAAATGTAAAAAAATTATTTTATAGGTTGAAAAACTTTTAAAATTTAATAATTAGGTTATATATATATTTTTAATAAAAATTATCAATTTAATTTGTTAGTATCCTTTAAAATTAGGTTAATTTGTTAAATAGTATCCATTAATTTGTTAGTATCCCTTCATAATAGTCCCTAATAGAATAATAAAAAGACTGACAGTCTTCAGTGTCCATAATAGTATATTCCATGCATTCTAAACATAAGCTCCGGCCATCTTCTAAGCGGTAGTATCTTATAGTCCAAGATTTCAAGAGAGTGAAAAAGAACACAACCAACAACAAATACTATGAGTTGATGAAATTAAACTAATTTTAATGGATACTCACAAATTAAAATTGATAATTTTTTTTAGAAATATATATATAACCTAATTATTAAATTTTAAAAGTTTTTCAACCTATAAAATAATTTTTTTACATTTTTCTTAAGTTATTAAAAATTTCAAAATTAAGTGATATAGATTTCAAAAATGACCAAATTTATTTGTTAATGTAAATATCAAATTGATAATTGACCTAAAATTTAATTGTAATGGATAAATAATTTTTTTTAAATTTTATTCATTAATTTAAATTTTTAAATTTACACAATAATTTTTAAACCTATACAATAATTAATAAATAAAATTTTTTTATTCAACTATTAAAATTAAATTTTAGATCAATTATCAATTTACTATTTATATTAATAAATAAATTTAATCATTTTTTGAAATTTATATCACTTAATTTTAAAATTTTTAAAAAAGTTAAGAATTTTTTTTAAGAATTTAAAAAAATATAAAAAATTTATTTTATATATTAAAAAATTAAAAATTTTAATAATTAAATTATATATATATATTTCTAAAATTTTTATCAATTTAATTTATTAATATATGTTAAAATTAAGTTTTTATTATTTTAAAGAATTTATATATAATAAAAAAATTATTAAATTTAATTATAATCAATAAAATTTTAATATGTTTCACTTTTCAGATGTTCTGATCGAAAACAAAAAAAATATTAAGATGCCAAAGTGTTCTGATGGCACAAATCTGGAGCGTAGATTGGACCTTTTTCCAAATGTCTTTAAAGTCATGATTGATTACAGCCAAACCTCAAGTCTAAACCCTAACAATGGCCGATCAAGAACATGAACAAGACGATAATCAGTACGGTGTACTTCTATACTACAAATACGCTCTAATTCCAGATCTTAATTCTCTCCTCTCCTTCTACAACTCCAATTGCGCCTCCCTCTCCCTTCTCGGCCGTGTCCGCCTCTCTCCCCACGGCGTCAATGTCACTGTAATTTACACTAAGCCTCATTCTTATGATACATTTTGCTCTTTCTTTTCTTTTTTAAAGCTTTCATCTTTTTTGTTTCTTCAGGTTGGTGGTTTATTGTCGTCGCTAAAGAAGCATTTAGCGGCCGTGAAATCCATTAGTTTGTTCGACGGAACTGACTTCAAGCTTGCGTCTTCTCATTATCCTTTGAACGATAAAGTTGCTTACGAGTGTGGCTTCACTTCTCTCTCTATTCGCATTGTCAAGGTTCTACCTCTTTATCCTTCGTGATTTTGACTTAAATTGTTGTCATCTGTGATCATGCTGCTTATATTGCTCTCATTTTTTTATTTTTTTTTCTGGTAGGAATTGGTTACATTTAGTTCTTATCGTTTGTTGAAACCACCAGATGTTTCAAATGCTGGAAGGCACCTCTCTGCGGTTGAGTTCCACTCTGTTCTTCAAAATGCTGGTAATATTATATAGTTAATATCTTTCTTGCCACTGTTTTTCCTTTCACGCTTTTTTGTCTGTATTTTCAATATTTGTTTTTGTTGTATACTTCTTTATTGGAAGAGAATGGTTATAAATTTTGAATTTCGGTGGATGGTTCTGTCGGTGTTGAGTAGGACAATGTGCACAGAAATTAACTTCCAGTGGAGGACTTGTCCTATTAGATGCAAGAAATTTATATGAGACGAGAATTGGGAAGTTTCATATGTCTGCTGTTGAAACATTGGACCCCAGAATTAGGCAGTATAGTGATTTGCCATCCTGGATAGATGATAATTCTGAACGATTGCAAGGAAAACAGGTTCTCATGTGAGTTTTTATATGATAATTGATCAATTCACTTTGTAAATATCTTTGGTTTTACATATTTGTTTCGGTGATGCATTTATAGCCTCATTTCGATCTTCATATGTTTTGGTGGGTTGTGTTGTAGGTATTGCACAGGAGGAATCAGGTGTGAGATGGCATCAGCATATATCAAATCCAAAGGAGCTGGATTTGAAAATGTATTTCAGGTGAGTGTTTTAAGCTAGGTAGAGTGCAATACTCTTTTTAGTTTGTTAATATGGCTACAAGGAAGTGACATTAGTCCTTGTTGATGGCAAAAATAGTATATCTGGTCATGTGACTTTGTTGCAGTTATTTGGTGGAATACAACGCTATTTGGAACAGTTCCCTGATGGTGGCTTTTTCAAAGGAAAGAATTTTGTGTTTGATCACCGGTATTGTTACTCAGTCTTCCTACATTCTCTAGTAGCTAACTCAGGGGCTGGTGTATTTTTCAGTCTAGCATTTGAAATTCACTTGATTAGAAAGCCATGGTTATTAGACTTCATGAAACCTTAGTGTTCTTTTTTCTTTTTTCTTTTTTTTTTCCTTGAAGGACCGAAGAGGTGAGGGGTGGGAAGAAATAAAGCTTTGGAAAGCTGTCATGGCTGATATGGTGGTTTTCTATGTCCTAATTTATTTTTTTTTAAATTTGGCTGTAGGATTTCTGTTGGGAGTTCAGATATGAACATTTTGGGCTCTTGCCTTACTTGTGGGATGTCCTTTGATGACTATTCTTCACGCTGCAGATGCTATTATTGTAGAATGCTTGTTCTGATCTGTGACAGTTGTCAGGTATGCATTGATAATTACTATCTTATGAACATCAAAACTTGACTATCAGAAGTTACAAGATAATAAGGTAGCAGTAGCACCATTTCGTCCAGTTTCTGAACTTTCCCTCACATGCTTGTGTTTCTAAATGAGTTTCAACTAATTTTGCTTCTGTTCCACTTGTTGGGTTCTCCATCTGTGGGTTCCTGTTTGTAAGCTTTATCATTTTGGATGATCAGATGAAGGAAGCTGTTTATGTTTGTGAGCTATGTCAGAAACATGGTAAGGTGGTTGGCTCATTTTCATCAATTGAAAATGGCCAGCCAGAAGAAACAATGCAAGAAAGTGAGGTCGAATGCATTTCATCACATACTGCACTCTTATGTCAACCACAACCAGGACAGGGTAAGGTCTGTATGATCATTTTGCTATCAGATTTACCAATATACTAATGAGTGATAGTGCTAATTTTTCTAATTATAAACTGTTATTGTTTCCATTACATGTTTCTGTCTGTATTTCATCCCAAATTTCTTGCTCTTGATGTCATTAATTTTTTTGATAATGCAGGTACAGGCCCCCCAAGGAAACTTAGAATTTTATGCTTGCACGGCTTCCGACAGAATGCCTCCGGTTTTAAAGGAAGAACTGCATCGTTGGCCAAGAAACTTAAAAACATTGCTGAGCTTGTCTTTATTGACGCTCCCCATGAATTGCCTTTCATTTACCAACCTTGTGTGACAGAAGCACAGGAAGATAATGCATCATCATTTTCGTCACCAGAAATTCGTCCTCCAAAAGAAAATTGCAGGAGAAAGTTTGCATGGTTGATATCACCTGATTTCAAAGGGAGGAGTGATACTGACTGGAAAGTTGTAGATGGTCCATTTGATCCCCTCCAGTATCAGCAGCAAACTGAGGGGTTTGATGCATCAATAGCATATTTGAGGACTGTATTCTCTCAGGAAGGGCCTTTTGATGGGATCCTAGGTTTTTCACAGGGGGCAGCAATGGCAGCTTCAGTTTGTGCTCTAGATGGGAGACTAAAGGGCGAAATCAATTTCAGATTTGCAATTCTGTGCTCTGGATTTTCTCTTCAGCCCGGGGAGATGGAGCATGGATCAATCAACTGTCCATCGCTTCATATGTTTGGCAGTGCTTTGGGCAAGGACAGGCAAATTGCAAACCAAGCAAGCAGAGAGCTTGCCTCCATGTTCGATGAGGGTTCCTCGGTTATTATTGAGCATGACTGTGGTCACATTATCCCTACTCGATCGCCTTTTATTGATCAAATTAGAGGCTTTCTTAATCGCTTTTTTTGATGCAATTGATACAAATTTTCATATGATTCTAAACTGATTGATAAATTTAAATTTTCTCAAGCATTATTTTCACTTAAATCAATCAATCAAAGTGTACTGAAGTAAGTTAAGGTGTTGAGAGACACATCGCATTTCCTCCGTGCCACACAACTATTGTTTTGACACTTTCGTCTCAAGAACTGTAATACTTACGTAATTCACGAACCCATTTGACCTCCAACGAAGAATTGCACTTGTGCGGCCCAATTTAAATGTTTTTTTTTTTTTCCCTAGGGAAAAACAGAACTAAAGGTCTAAAGCCAATCCCTAAAACGCACCGTCTATATAAGAAAAGATTGGACGTGGAAATTTTTAAGAAAAAATTTCAAAATTGGTACAGTCCTTAAACCCTAAATTAATAATCTGAGAATTTACCAACCATTGAAGTTGAAGAAGAAGAAGAAGAAGAAGAAGAAGAAGGGGGTAGTTGGAAAGAAAAAAACTCATCAAACAGGACCCAACAGTATGATTCTTTTGAGGAAGTTAGTGCAGAGAACAGCTCCATTCAAGCAAGTAAAGTTTTTACCTTTTATAAAAACACTTTTCATCTGTTATTTTCCCCTCAACGCTCTTCATTCCTTCCATTACCTTTCCTTGAAATATCTTTTGGGTGGTTCTCAGTTGAGTTCTCAGAGGCATCAGTTGTTTTGTTTCCTATCAATTTAACTTTAATTAGTTGTAAAGATTATTACTTCAATTTCCCATGGTTAGCTATTGAGTGGTAGCATGTATGGTCTCTGGACTTTTTGATTGAAAATTCACTTATTTAAGTGTTAAAATGTCGATACCTTACGGTTTCTAATTCCTGCAAGCTGGTAGTGCAAATTAGTTAGTACCCTCAGGAAATTGCCGTTTTTGCAATTTTTGCTTTGGTATTTATGGTGTGTAATGTTAATATTTCTTTTATTGATTTTTTTTTGAATGCATTTGGTTTTCAGGGTATTGGCCGTTTTGCCTATTCTACCAATGTGGTCTGCGACATTGGGCAGCCAACTTCCACAACTCATCCCCAGGTGACATTGGGCGACATTATTGCCATTGACTATATAGTTGCATGAATAGGAGGTTTTACAAATGCAATTGGATGCATAAATTTTTGTGTTTTTATTGGCTTCGTACCTCATACCAGTGTATTGGGATCTTTTTCCATTGTATGACTTGCTCAATTTTGTTCACTTTTGCAGTTGCTAAAGGAAGGTGAAATCACACCAGGCATTAGTAATGAGGAATTCATCTCAAGAAGAAAAAAGTTGTTGGAACTTCTTCCAGAGAGAAGTTTGGCCATTATTGCAGCTGCTCCAGTAAAGATGATGACCAGTGTTGTACCTTACACATATCGACAAGATGCAGATTATTTGTATATCACTGGCTGCCAGCAACCTGGTGGTGTGGCTGTTTTGGGTCATGACTGCGGCTTATGCATGTTCATGCCAGAAACAACAACACATGTACGTCCTTACTTGTATAATAGTATAATTGAAATAGTCTTATTGTTAATTTTTTTACAAGTTCTTGAGCAATGGGCACAATTACTGTTTGCCCCTTTAGACTTGTGATTCAATGCATCCAATTAAATTTCCAAATGTCTTTCAAATAATTCCTTACCATGTTTTTATGTCTTAAAATAAAGTTGCTAAACTTACTTATTTATCATGTCTTTTCAGGATGTTATTTGGCAAGGGCAAGTTGCCGGAGTTGATGCGGCATTAGAAACATTCAAGGCTCAGAAAGCATATCCAATGAGCAAGTTACATGATGTGAGTTGTGGTGACGTTGAAATTCAATTATATTATAAGTTCGTTGTTGTTCTGCATTTTGCTCGTGGAGATTTTTTTCCTGCATATGACATATTGATAGAGACTTTTGATTTTCAAGAGATATTCCTTTATGGGGGATAGAGAAAAGAATAGCAATGGCCATTATAAGCTTGTTATCGGCTTGTATTTGTGGATGCTATCTTAAAATCTGTCTATTGTATACATGAGAGAATAATATTGTGTGAATTAAATTTTCAAAAGAAGTGAATTCAGAGGTGCCAGCCAGTTCATTAGGAGAGCCTTATACTGCCTTATATTCATCTGAAATTTAAAGCTTTGTTATATTTTACTGGAATACCCCACGTCTGTCTATTTTCGCCTTGGCCATCAAATTGTGTGATTAGATTATTTCCCTATGGCCACTCAGAGATGCTTATACACCTTTCTTTTTGTCACTTTTGATGTAATGATGTAGGTCCTCCCAGATATGATAAGCAGGTGCTCCAAGTTGTTTCATAACATGCAGACAGCTACACAAACATATACAGAATTGGAGGCATTTCAAAAGGTGGCCCTCAGTGGCAAAGTGGAAGACCTCTCCAATTTTACCGATGAGCTACGATGGATAAAATCACCGGCAGAGCTTAGGTTAATGAAGGAATCTGCATCAATTGCTTGCCAGGTACTTCTGGCTTTATTATTTTTCCTAGTAGTTTCACTGAAAATGATTGGAACCAGTTATAATTCTTTAAATGATCCTTAGTAAATGAATGTTGGATATAATGCAGCAAGAGCAAAATACTATGGTGAAATTTTTGTGATAACACTTTAACAATTTTTGTGGTCTTTTCTTTGAAATGATTGATTGCAATATCATTGATTTAAAGTGCTCGCAGAATTTTAACCATGCCAAATTTTCTCCTTTTCACTCTTTGGACCAAATTTCTTATGCATGAGCAAAACAAGACTCTTCTTGCTGGTGTCATTTTTTTTTGGGGAAACACAGATACCTTATTTTTGATATGATGACATTTCATTATCTACTTAATAGTAGTTCATACTCGGTTGAAATCTAAAATCTGATCTTATTCCAAGTTTTTCAGTTTCAATTTTCAAGCGACATTTCATTAAATACCAATTCTTCTATGTATGACTGCATAGTAAATTCATTATTCCTACCGAATGGCATTCCATTAACAGTCATACTGCTTTTTTCCTTTTTTGTCTATGAGTTAATTGCATGCAGGTTTCAAGTAACTAAGTAAGTGTTTGGGTATTGGATAGGCCCTTTTGCAGACAATGCTACATTCCAAGACATATCCCCATGAGGGTATGTTAGCTGCAAAGGTCGAATATGAATGCAAAATGAGAGGTTCCCAGAGAATGGCGTAAGCTTCTTCAATTTCATATGATTATTCCAAAGAAGTGAATCATTTACCTACGCTTATGTATTGTTATAAAAGTTGTAAAGTGAGATGTTAAGTGGAGTGAGAGGAAAATTGCAACTAGATTCTTCTTTGTAAACTCTGTTCATTTCTTCTATTTATGGATGATGACTTCTCTTATTCTTGTCTGTTTCACCAGATTCAATCCTGTGGTTGGAGGTGGGTCTAATGGTTGTGTTATACATTATTCTCGAAATGATCAGAAGGCAAGCTTTTATATGGAAAGCTGATATGCAATATATTGAATAGATCTAATTTATATAGTAGGGCCACAATTCATGTTTGTGTACAATCTCATATTTCTAGACTGCAGATTAAAGATGGCGACCTTGTCTTGATGGACATTGGATGTGAGTTGCACGGTTATGTCAGTGATCTTACTCGTACCTGGCCACCCTGTGGTAGCTTCTCTTTGGCCCAAGTATGCCTATATCTATCTATGGGAGTCGGTGTTTATTTAATTATTATTATTATTTTTTTTTGGGTGGGGTTTGGAAAGTTTATGATACTATTATCAAATTATGTTTTGGCATGTAAATTTAGAATTGCTATGCATCTCTCTTTCTCATCTCCAATTCCCTGGTTTGTTTTACTTTGATCAATTCTGATATTTCTTTTTCAAAATGCAGAGTGTAGGAATTGTGATGTTTCTCTTTCATCTTGACTGCATACTGAGTTGAATGGACTTGTTTAGTAATGTTCATCGATAATCGGTGGTGAAGAGCACACTGATTTCAAACTTGCAAATATTAGGTTTTAAGTAAGATATGGTGAAAACTGGTGCACATATTTGCATTTATGCAAAGAACATTGAGAATATTAGCATTTTGAGGGATTTGGTTGTGGTTCAAACTTTCCTTTGAAGACAATATTCTGCAGCATTTTTATGTAATTCCTTTCATGTATAATAATCTGTTTTTCTTCTTCTTTCTCTCAAGCGCTCACAGAATCATATTCATGTCTTCCTTTACTCTCTCTCTCTCTCTCAACCTTACACATTTAGGAAACTGACCTAGCATGGTTTATGCCCTAACTGGATATTTTACAGGAAGAGCTCTATGATCTTATACTTCAAACAAACAAGTCATGCATAGATCTTTGCAAACCTGGTTCCAGCATTCAGCAAATACACAATTATTCGGTACGATTTGATAGTCTATGTTATACTGGTTAGGTCTCTGAATGGAGTTGTTATATTTACTCCCGATGATTTTTCCTGTAAAAGTTTATGATATTCTGATCTGTTTTTACTTTTTATACTCAGGAGTCAGGAATTGTAAATTTCAAGGTGATAAATTGGATAGGTTAATTCTATATTAATCAGCCTGTGGGCCTTGGTTTAGCCAGTAAAGGGTTGCAATGGGGGGAGGTGGTGTTAATTCAAATCATGCACTAAATAATTGGAGGTCTTTATTGAGAGTTTCCTAGATCGTCAGCTATACTTAGATCTCTTTTTCCTCTCTTTTTGTGTGTGCGTGTGTGTTTCTGTTGGGTTTTGTTTGGTTGGTAAGTTTTTTTCTTTTTTAAACAACTCAAGCTGCTCTTAGAGAACAATTTGTCTATGAAGGTTTTTTTTTTTTTTTTTCTAATATTTTGTATCATTGTTTGTTGGATAGGTTGAAATGTTGCGTAAAGGACTTAAGGAGATGGGGATTTTGAGAAATAGTGGAACCAATTTCTACCATCAACTGAACCCAACTTCCATAGGTGTCTTATCTCGCTTCCATCTCTTGTTGGCATTCTCCTAATTTTGCAGTTTATCAGGATTGTCACTGAAGCATATACGCATTTTACCCTTGCATGAAACACCAGATTCTAGGTTCCAATTTGGTTTTGGCTGTGATTTATTGTTGTATTCCTTTTATGTTGTTTTATAGGTCACTATCTAGGAATGGATGTCCATGATAGCTCTTCTGTCAGCTACTATCGTCCATTGGAACCAGGAGTTGTAAGTTCTTTCCTAGAAAAGATTGAACAATGATTTGACATTCTCGTATGAATGTTGATTAGAGACAGAGCATCTTTTCATCTAGAAAAGAAGCTTGTTGAGATGGAAGCTTTTATGTTGTGTATATGTGTGTGTGTGTGTGTGTGTGTGTGTGTGTGTGGAGAGAGAGAGAGAGAGATTAATGGACTTTTGCTGTCCATGAGCAGGTGATAACGATTGAGCCAGGAGTGTACATTCCATGTACTTCTGATGTTCCTGAAAGGTACAAATCCTTCTAGTAGCAAAATATTGCTAACTTGATATAGTAGCCTGGATGCATTAGGCCACTTTTAAGCTAGTCATTTTCTACTACTTTTGGAGTACATGTAAGTTTTAAGCAAGCCTCCCAAAACCACTATAAATTGCTTCTACTCAAATAAAAGACCCGAGGAAAATCACAGGAAAGTAAAATGCTGAAGCTGAGCCATTGATCAGTAACTTTAAAATTTAGAAGTTGAACTGGTGCCTTATTTTATTATAACCCTATAACTTATTGAAGCCTCTTATACTGAACTCATAAGCCGAATGTCTTAACTCTTTAAGGACAAACATGATGATCTTGCTATGCTAATCTTTGCATTTACTCAGCTTCAGCCGGTTGTTATCATGATACAGGTTGGTGTTTTGGCACAATATAAGTGTCTGTGATGTCTTATGTCTAACGTACTGTTTTTGAAGTTCCAAAAATTATTCTTTCATTGATTTTTTTTTAATTATGTCCATGCAAGCCAATTATGATTCTTGGTGGCTACTATCCCCAGTGCATTTAGAGGCTAGTTTCAGATTCTGTACATGTTATATGGTGAATAAATTCTTGGATATGTATTTATTTATGTTCGTCACAACTGATGTAGATTTGCAGATATAGATCATCCATTCTTAGCTGTATATGTTTGTTAAACTCCTTTGCTATGTCGTTGAATATTACCTTGTGCAGGTACCGGGGCATAGGGATAAGGATCGAGGACGAAGTCCTGATTACAGAAGCTGGTTATGAGGTAGAAATCAGCTACATTTTTAGATTTGTAGTTATGCTGTCATGCTTCAACTTGTAATAGTATAGAAAGCCATATAATGGCTCTATAAGTTTTTGCATCAGCTATAATTCTTTTCTTTTTTATCCCTTAGTGTTTGGCATTGAAATCTTATGTGCACTTGTCTACATGTACTTTTAAGACTTAGCGTTGGTTTAAACAGAAAATGCTCATTGATCCATTTTCTTCACATGCTTTTCTGGTGCTGCAATTAGGTACTCACAGGTTCGATGCCAAAAGAAGTAAAACACATTGAGTTATTGCTCAACAACTACAGTCATGGGATGGGAATGGAGAACCAGAATATTATGCAAGCTGCTTCAAGTTGATGATCTCTTTAAAATGTCAAGGAGTGTAGGAAGTGGCTTGTCGGCTTGGAGTTCCGTTATAAAGGTATTATCCTCCAACGCATGACCCTGCTGTTGGAATCATGGAGCTTGGCCGGCACATCCCCATTTTTTTGGTGTGCATGTTACCAATTTGCGTTAATGTCTCAGTCTGCAACTAATATTGATTGTTCTTGTTTGATTCATCTGGTTATATAGTCAGCAATGTCTTCAGTAGTATTCTTTATTTTGACACACTCACCAATAAGTTGGTAGTTTAGGATCCTGGAATTTAGCCAGGAGGCAATTCCGCCATCCTTGTACTTGCCCGAACTGGCTCAAAATTTTGTTATTTAATTTGTATTTGTAACTGTACATTGTTAGCAGATTGAAAGTTATAGTGAAGATTTAGTACTACCAGTTAAAGCTCAGCCATTCAGAATACTTGATGTACATTTTTTTCACAAAAAAATGAATAAATAAATAACAACACTTCAAGAGTGATCACTTTCAGCCTGTAATTGGAAGTTGACATATGAAATTGATAGATGGTTAACATGTGATTAATGCTTTGAAATATAAGATCACATTCTCCAAAATAGCTCTTGCAATATGATTCAATGAAGACTCAGCTGATTTAACAAGCTAGGTTATAGGTGTGTGGTAAAATTCTTAAATCGTTCATATTTATCAGCTACTCACGACAACTACTAGCTATTATAGAATGTTAAACCAAATAGGTCAAAACACTGTTTGAGGCACATTTTACCGGGATGGGTTTAATATGTGCACCATCCCCCAGCAAAGTCATGCTATTAAGAGCATTACTTTCTTGTCTTGGGCTGAAAGAGTTTGGTAGTTAGATGTTTTCAGTTGGGTTGGCGTTGTAACTGAAGGCTGCTTGTTTAGTTTGGATCCATTTTTAATAAGTTGGGTTGGAGATTAGCAGTTGAAGGTAATGACAGGCAGCTGGATTTTTAATTAAGTTTTGGAAACTGACGTTGTTTTAAATTGCTTCTGCAGACACAGTTTAACATTATGGCATGGTGGAAACAGAAGGTGGCAGTTGTCTGTATTTATATTCTGTATTTATTGTATATATATATATATATATACATAAAATGGTTATTGTTAAGTTTAAATTATAGTCATGAAAATTTGATTAAAATAAAATTTTAATTTTTTATAACAGAAAAATTGTGATATATATCAAATTTTTTTATCTTAATATATATCAAGTTTCTTACTTAGGTAATATTAAAATAAAATTATAGGTATTGGAGTGTCATAAAATAAAAATTTCAAATTTTTAATAATAAAAAGCTAATTTTACTAACTAATAATGGTTGGAATCAATTGATAGATAGTTATTCCCACTTAAATAAAATTTTGGGTTCAAATTTTAGTATTTGCATGAGAGAATTTTACCGTTCTTATAATCCTACTAAGGACGAATTAGATTAATTGGAATTCAGTGAACTTTAAATTCGATGGATCAAACAAAAAAAACTAATCTTACTAAAAGCTTTTGACTAAAAATTAAAATCTTACTAAAAGCTAACCACATGGTACCACTAGGTGTTACTGTGATATTGTTTTCAAGCAGATAGTGATGGAAAATGGAATCATGTTTCAAATCCACGTTAGGTTGTTTCTAATTTCTATTATATAAATACAAAAAAGGTCCACACTATGTTCAAAAAAAAAAAAAAGGTCCAAACTAAACTAATATTGTTCAAGTATATCCTCCTGTTCATGATATTGATTTCTTTTTTCTTTCATTTTGAACCAAAGAGAACAAAGACTATACCATTAGCATACTAGATGGGGTATTACGGAACCGGTCTTGCCAAAATGAACAAGAAAGAGCTTCCTTGGCGAAACAATCGGCCACCCTATTACCTTGCCTTCTAAGAAAAAGTGACTAATTTAAAAAGTTGTAATTTAAGATTAGTAATGTTCAAGATATTGATAATCATGAGTAATCTGGACCATGCCTGAACATAAAAAGCATACATGGGTAAGGTAGGTGTTGCCATACTGATACCACTGATGTTCACTAGTACTGCTCATCACACACGTTAACCTCCATAAATAGAATAGGTTGCCTCTCTAACTTCATTACACATGGTTTGTTCTTGTTGGCTACAACCTCCAGGCTCTCCAACTACTATCCTTCCCCCTTAAATTGTTTGCAATAAATTTTCAACTGTCACTTAAATTCAAGCACATATGGCAAGTTTACTACCCTTATTGTTCACCTAAATTACAATTTTCTTTTGGGATTTTGTTTACATTTCACACAAAGCATGTGATGTATTTATCTACAATAGTGTATAACTTGTTTAAGTCAGCAATAGATGCAAGCTAAGCTAAAACCCAAAATCCCCTTTGACTTCTTTTTGTTTCGGACACCCACCAATGGCACTATGGAAATTTGGAGAACATTAGAGGGTATATACCCAACATCACTACTATATCAATGCTAGATTTTTCCTCAAGACCATCATCCCACATCTCTAACGCAGTTTCTTGCAAGTAAGTTTCAGAATTAAAAACAAGTTCAAGAAAATGTCTCTAGTAGCAGAAGATATCAAGGCCAAAGCTGAGGTCTATCATGGAGATGCAATCTGCCAAGAGAAAACAAAGTTTTTGCTCAAAGAAGTAGGGCTACCAAATGGGCTTTTGCCTTTGCATGACATTGAAGAATGTGGGTATGAGAAGGAGTCAGGGTTTGTGTGGCTGAAGCAAAAGAAGAGTATAACTCACAAGTTTGAGAAAATTGGAAAGCTTGTGACTTATGCAACTGAAGTCACAGCTGTGGTGGAGAAAAACAAGATCAAGAAACTAACTGGAGTGAAGACTAAGGAGCTCCTCCTTTGGGTTGTTTTAAGTGATATCTACGTTGATGATCCACCAACTGGGAAAATCACTTTTCAAACTCCTGCTGGTCTCTACAGATCTTTCCCTGTTGATGCTTTTATGGTTGAAGAAAAAGAAACTCAGGATGCCAAGGGAGAAACCAAGGAAGTGAATGCTGCTGCAGCTGTGGAAGTGAAAGAGGTGTGAGTAGATTTAGTTCTGGGTCTAAGTCTTGAGTGTTTTAAAAAAAAAGTGACTTTTATTTGCTAATATATTGCTATCATCAATATCCATTCTGATGCAATACTAGTTTTACTTGTATTTGCTGGTAATAAAACGTTATTATCAATTCATAAATTGGTTGTTCAATGATTGTATAACATTATCATAGTAAAAAATATATATATATTAATCAAAAAATTTATCACATGCCAAATCATGATTGTAGACTCATAATTTAACCATATCTGGATTGCTGAAGGAAACAGTTGCTCATTGAAAAATTGAAAACTTCATTGATATATAACCTTAAACTGATTCGGTGCATACCTGTGGTGAATTTAATGTGGCAGTTGGGAATTTAATACAGGGGGTGATGTTTTTGTGGCACCATCTAAATTTTAACAAATTGGCATTAAAGTTGCATTACTGCCCCTCCCAATCTTTTGAAACAGGCAAAAGGGGAAACAAACAGATAGATGATGTTATATGCACAAAGCAAAGCAAAGAGAGAGGGAAATAAGAACACTTTTAGGGATATTTTAATTTTACACGTAAAGCAAACTGAACAAACTGATAAAAAGATTTCAAACATTAGTTTGATTCCCTATCTGGAGGGGTACCACAAACAAAGGTGACCGCAAACAAAGCTAATTAAGGGCAAATGTGCATAGCACACAGAGACTTGTTATACCCATATCCCGTCTTGAATCTACCGTTTACCTTCTTTTTAGGACATAATGCAGACTGCAGTTCACGAAGATGAACAATGAATGAACAATTAAGACTAACAAATAACTCAAACTGTATTTAACATAAGAAGAAGAGAAAATGTGGAGAATTTAGTCACTTTTCCATTAATCTACTGCAAGCATGCATGCCATGAACTACTTTTAACACTTCCAAGAGCTAATGCATCTTACAAGTAACACAGTAAGAACAAAAAAGTAAATGATGAACCCCTCAAGGGCAAAAAGACTCCAGATGGTCATTGACATTGTACAGCAATGTACCCAAAAATAAGGCTACATGTAGAGAACCTCCAAGTCCAAGAAGAAATTAACATTTTCGCTTTCAAGGCTGCAAGTAGAGAACCTCTAAGTCTAAAAAGAACTCGACATAGTCTACTGCCAGAATAGTATCGCGAAACAGCGCAACTTGTCAGGTAATATACTGGGAAAATTGGCTTCCGCCACAACACAGAAAATGTTTAGGAGCCGAATATTAATATCTACATGGTAATGCTGCAGATAATCACAGCAATTACCCCGAGATTCCTCCAACAGTCATAGTGCCTGAGAAAAAAATCACTGTATAAGCACATATTTTACAATCAAATTAAGAGCACTATAATTTTGTTTCCAGACCTTAGTGGTGTCCACATAAAAAAAATGAACTCAGGAAGGGTGTGGTATTACAACTAAGATACATCATCAAATTACATGACCCACCTGCCAACCACTGAGGTATTTACATGGACAACATTATTCTCATAGGTAGGTCTCCTACATAAACTAGCATCATGTGCAAAACCAAACACACCAACCAGCCTTTATGCTGAATATGAACCAAATTACTCTCACAGCTATGGCTGTCAATTAAGTGATCAGTTCAGATTCTATATTGGCGCGCATGTGTGCACGCATACAAGGTTTTCTGAGAGCTTCTTAAACATTTTTAATTAACTAAATAGCAGCTTTTGAAAGCTTCTAATGGATTTCCCTTCCCATTTATAATGTATCACCTTGAATTTTTCCAACTACACCACAATTCCCTACTACTATGAAAGGTAAATTGTGGCGGAACCTAAATGTTAAATAAACTGACTGTTCAAAGCTTTACTGAGCTTCAGAAATTGTCACCTTTTGCAAATGTGGATAATTCTCAATTAGAATTTGGAAATGTAAAAAAAAAAAAAAAACACAGCAGACTAACAATAATCACCATTGCAAAAACTTGATGAAATATTCATGTCATACCGATGAAGGCGAGATCCACTCGCCAGCAATCCAGTCCTGATGCGGCCTTAACTCAGACTGTCGAAACATCATTTCCTCCTGGGTGTCTCTGAAATAGACTATATACTTGCTGTCAATAAGAACCTTAGAAATAACACCCACCCACCAACCATCATTGTATGAGGCATCAACTTCATCCAGAAGTTTAAAGCTATCAACCTGAATGGTTTCTGGTGGACAGGGCCGCAGATGTGCAGTGTCAATCTCCTCTCTTAGAAAGCCAGTATCATCTTCTGTTCTCAAGCTCTTGTATTCAACAAGGTACTTATCTTTTCCCACCATTTCAACAATAATTGCAGCAAACCAAGCACCTTGAAGCCCTTCTTCATCACTACAAACCTCAACCTCCATTCCCTTGCTAAAGCTCTCTGTCTCTGCTTCAATATGATTCACCTCTATAGTATCAGGCAGTTTCTGCAATTCCAAGTTCAAGAAGCTCAAAAATGTAAATTGCAACTGATCATGATACACATAAAAGACATTTCACAAAGAAAACTATTGTAAGAGGAAAAAAAATAATGGAAGATAATTAGAAATAATGCTGATAATAATCTTTCTATTTTGGTTTTCAATCTCAATTGTAGTAATCTTATATCCATTACTTAAGATAATACAATGCAATGCTCAGTTTTTTAGCACAACAGAAATTAAGTCAAGCATCAAATGATGTTAAATCAGTGCATCACAGGTTAACTTCCCATTCCGAGAGAAGCAAATAATGATGAATATATCGTTTACCAGCATCAACATCTCAATCATCACGTTAAAAGAGAGAAACACCAAAGGCTCAATGCAAAATCATAGAGTCAAACGATACCCCTTTTAACTATCATAAATGCACTTACATTTACAATCCAAGTTTTAGCTTCCTATCCAGAATCAGTCTAAAACAGACATAAAGTTTTAGCTTCCTATCCATGATCGGCCCAAAATAGACCTAGAGTGTCCGAATCATATCATAAAATTCCAGAAACAGGCACCATCATGCAGATATTAGAAGTAAATAAAACCATGCAGCAAATATGAAACAGATGCTCTGCATGCATACTCCACCATTCAATTATTTAAAATCACTTCAATAGCAGCATTTCTTTAACAAAAATCATCTCCATTATCAGAAAAACAAGTAAAAAAAAAAAAAAAAAAGAAACATACCTCTATCACTTCTTCAATTGCATCCACTTTCTTCTCTACTATCTTCTCCTCTTTTAACTTCTCATCTAGAAACCCTTCTTTTTCAATTGCATCCACTTTCTTCTCTACTACAGTCTCCTCCTCTTTTAACTTCTCATCTAGAAACCCTTCTAATGGAGGTGTCCACTGCCCATCAACCCATTCTCTATGCAACCTCAAATCCTCTTCTCCAAACACGATCTGCTCTCTCGTACCTCTAAAAAACACAGCAAACTTCCCATCTTCACGCTCTTCAGTTATAGAGCCTTCCCACCACCCATCATTATGATAAGCATCAACTTTCTCCCCAAATCTGAACTTCCTCTTTTTCTCTATTGGAGCTAAAGGCCTTAGCTGAGCAAGATCAAGAATTTCCTTTAAACGCTTCTTCCCTGATTCATCTTTATACAGTTTCTCATACTCAACCAAGTACTTGTTAGGGTTCTTAGACGATGCGCGCCGGATAACTTTTCCGGTGTACCAAGAACCGCGGAATCCGTCGTCATCCGAAGAGATTTCGACGATTGTGCCGTTCTTGAAGTGAGGGTTTTGTTGCAGTAGTAGTGGTGATTCGGTTTTGGGCTTAGGGGAGATGGATTTTTGAGACATTTTTAGTTTTGTTAGGGTTAGGGTTTACAGAAGGGAAAGGGGAAATGGTGGAAGGGTTTTTGAGGTTGCACAGCACAGTAAACGTAGAGATAGTTCATAGAAGAGTTAAAGGAAGAGGAGTGACAAATGGCGAAAAGAAAGACTTCTCATTGCTTTCCACTTGTTTATCATGCAATCACCTAACATACATTAATTAATTAATTAATTGAATTAAATCATGTGTTTAGTCCAATTAAATAAGTGTACAAAAATTTTGATTTTGTGATATAAATCAGATTAAATTTATTATATTTTTATCTTATGTTGTTAAAGTATTTTAAATAATCATAATTTAATTAAATAATTCAACAAAATTTAATCAGTTTAATTTTTTTTTCACTTGTCACACAAATTTTAATGTCATACAATATTAGTAGTTAATTTTTAGTAGTTGATATTTTAAAAACTATTTTTGGTGTTGGAAGAACTTTATAAATTCACTCGGTTCAATTTAAAATATTCAAAAATATTGTAACTATTAAATAGTGGAGGCAAGATATCATATAAAAAAAAGAGCAAATCTCATAAATCTAGCAAAAAAAAAAAAAAAAAAAAATTGAACTTAAAATCTCTTCTTCCTAAAAATAAAGGCTACATATTTTATTTTTATTTATTAAATATAAAATATTTCAACATAAAAAATAATATATCTTTCATTTATATAAACTAATATATACCATGTGTTTTGTACATAATTTTTTATTATTATTGGACTCATTTATTATAAAATAGATTTTAATTTTGAATTAAATAATTTTACATAATTACTATTCATTTGAAAGTAAAATTTTTCAAACTTAAAAAACTAAAAACATCAAAATATATATTTTATTATGTTCATACAAAAAGATATCATTTTTAAATCAATAATATAATGTGAATAAATTTTCTATTTGATTCATCTTTTAATTATAATTGTAGTTAATTAATATGTAAATAAAAATTTTAATAAATTAAAATTTAATTTTCTCATAAATTTTTTAAAAAATAATTAAGATAATATTTATCTAACAACAATCCAATGCTACATATTAATAGACTTATAATTTATTATAATCTTAATAGATGTTTTATTTTAACAATTATATACATTCACTATTTTTAAATATGTTTAACATTTAATATTATTAAAAAAAATTAAAGTTTTTTAAAATCTTATTTGTAATAATAAACTTTAATATTTTTAAAAATAACATATAAAAAATATTAAAAATATTCCTTTGAAAAATTAATCTATTCAATTTTTAATGTCCATTTGTATTAATTTATCTTCATTAAAAAAAGTACCGTTTTTATTTGATTAATTACATTTTATACTTTTCAATATATTTTAATGTTAATATTAATTTTTTTTACTCTAAAAACATTTTATCCATCATTTTTTTGAAAAAAATATTTTTAGTTAATAATTAGATAATAAACATTAGTTAAATTAATATTTACTTTTTTTAAATTTAATATAATAGGCATATATACAGAGTTCGATTTTTATCATTAATTACTTCAATTAAGAAAGACTTAATTATGTGTGTTGGTATTATTACGATTAAATGTAGGATTAACCTTAACAATTAAAAGCTCACCGAAGTTCCTCTCAGCTTCTATATTGCAATTTGTTCAATTCACAAATTTTTCAGACTTGAACTCCTCCTCTTTTTCCACTTCAAATTGGTTTGAATTTAAGTGTTCTTTTAACATCTGTTTATGCTTCTTCTAATTCGTTTTCTGCCTTGAATTCTCTTGTTGTCAGCTACTAACTCTGTCTATGACTTTGGCCAAACTAAACTATCTTTCCACAGCCATAAAGTTTAGACCTTTCAGTTCGAGACCCACTATAATTCCAACCATAACTGTCTCAATTTTGGAATCCCTATTGCAGCAATGCCTCAACTTGAAGCAATTCAATCAAATTCTTTCTCAAATGATCTTTACTGGTTTCCTCAAAGATACATTTGCTGCAAGCAGACTACTTAAGTTTTCTGCCGAGTCTTTCTTCATTCACATCAATCACTCGTATCAAATCTTTAACAGCATTGAGAACCCAAATGGGTTAATTTATAATACTATGATGAGAGCTTTCGTACAAAGGAATGACCCGTATTATTCTATGTGTGTATACAAAGTGATGATTCAAGAGAATGCTGAACCTGATAATTTTACGTACCCAATTTTAGTTCAGTCTTGTTCTCTTAGAGTAGCTGAGTTTGATGGGAAATTAATTCATTGTCACGTTTTAAAAACGGGTTTTGATTCTGATGTTTATGTACAGAATACTTTGATAAATATGTATTCGGTGTGTGAGAATTTGGCTCATGCGCGTAAAGTGTTTGATAAAAGTGCTGTTCTGGATTTGGTTTCTTGGAATTCTATTTTGGCTGGGTATGTTTCAATAAGTGATGTGGAGGAGGCCAAGTGTATATATGACAGGATGCCAGAAAGGAACATTATTGCTTCGAACTCGATGATTGTACTGTTTTGTAGGAAAGGTGATGTTGCAGAGGCTTATAGGTTGTTTAGAGAAATGCCCAAGAAAGATTTAGTATCATGGAGTGCATTAATTTCTGGTTATGAGCAAAATGAAAGGCATGAGGCGGCCTTGGTAATATTTAAGGAAATGAACGCTTATGGAATAATGATGGATGAGGTTGTGGTGATCAGTGTGCTTTCAGCATGTGCTCACTTGTTGGTACTTAATACAGGGAAACTGATCCATACTTTGGCTGTTAAAATTGGAGTTGAATCATATGTTAACCTTCAGAATGCTTTGATTCACATGTATTCAAGTTGTGGGGACATAGACACTGCCCAAAAGTTGTTTATTTGGGGTCACTGTTTGGACCAGGTATCCTGGAATTCTATGATATCTGGATACTTGAAATGCGGAGAAGTTGAGAAGGCCAAGGCTTTATTTGATTCAATGAATGAGAAGGATATTGTGTCCTGGAGTGCAATGATATCAGGTTATGCTCAACATGTCAGATTTGCTGAGACTTTGGCATTGTTCCAGGAAATGCAGCTTGATGGAGTTAAGCCTGATGAGACAACTTTAGTAAGTGTGGTCTCAGCTTGCACCCATTTGGCTGCCCTGGACCAAGGAAAATGGATTCACGTATATCTAAGGAAGAATGGTCTAAAAATTAATGTCATTCTGGGTACAACACTTATAGACATGTACATGAAATTTGGATGTGTTGAAAATGCTTTGGAAGTTTTCCATGGGATGGAGGAGAAGGGGGTTTCTACTTGGAACGCTGTCATTCTTGGTCTGGCGCTGAATGGATTAGTTGACAAGTCACTCGATACATTCTCAGAAATGAAGGAATGTGGTGTGATGCCTAATGAGATAACCTTTGTGGCAGTTCTTGTGGCTTGTAGGCATATGGGCTTAGTTGAGGAGGGGCGCTGCCATTTTAATTCTATGATTGACAAGCATAAGATAGAACCCAATGTCAAGCATTATGGATGCATGGTTGATCTTCTAGGACGTGCAGGTATGCTAAAAGAAGCAGAAGAACTCATTGAGAATATGCCTATGGCACCTGATGCTTCCACTTGGGGAGCCTTGCTTGGGGCTTGTAAGAAATATGGTGACAATGAAATGGGGGAACGTGTTGGAAGGAAGCTTATTGAACTTCATCCTGACCATGAAGGTTTCCATGTATTACTGTCTAATATCTATGCTTCAAAAGGTAACTGGGGTGGCGTTCATGAGATTAGAGGAATGATGACACAACATGGGGTGCTGAAGACCCCAGGGTGTAGCATGATTGAAGCAAATGGAACAGTTCATGAATTCCTTGCAGGTGATAAGATGCACCCTCAGATAGAAGATATTGAGAATATGTTGGATGAAATGGCTAAGCAACTAAAGAAAGAAGGCTATGCACCAGAAACACACGAAGTTTCCTTTGACATTGATGAGGAAGAGAAGGAAACTACTCTGTTTCGGCACAGTGAGAAGCTGGCAATTGCCTTTGGGCTTACCAGCATTGACCCACCAGCGCCAATAAGGATAATGAAGAATTTGCGCATATGTAATGATTGTCACACAGCAGCAAAGCTAATTTCTAGAGCTTTTGATCGTGAAATTGTGGTGAGGGATAATCATCGTTTTCACCACTTCAAGCAGGGTTCCTGTTCATGCCTGGATTATTGGTAGAAAAATGGCATAAAATGGATAGTTTGCTTCAAAATCAACATCACTGATGCAATATTCGCCACACGTCCAGTTTCTACAAGTTGTTTAAATGCATCGATTACATGGCATGCTTCCTAGCCTATAAAAGCAAGCATTGTAGCAAAAACAAATCACTGACTAGATAATGATATAAGTTACTAGGAATGGAGATGAAAAAAGGCAGTGCTTAGGATCGTTTCAAAAAGGAGGCCATTTTGGAGGCATAACAAATACCAAGGCTCTGTGACTGGAGCCTGCTGCAGGTGTCAAAAAATTGGTTGATGTACTGAAGCATACCATGCCTCATAAAATTTTGTGCTTTTACAAGGTTGTTAAATCACATCATCTATGCATGCGCTGTTTTAGGTTTATTTGTCCGTTTGGAACTCTCCACTAAAGCCTGTCTTCTGCTTGCAAAGACACTTGAGATTATCATTGTTGAGTCTGTAAATCACATCATATGTCTCAAGAGAAGATTCCTTTAGAAGGTAAAGAGGGCTGAGCCAGAGTTTCTGAAGTAAAAAAACACTTTTGCCGGGGAGCTTGAACATTGAATTCCAGAAATTGCTGCCAAACAGTAGCTGAAAGGGGATAACTTGCAACAAGAAGGTAAGATGTTATGCCGTTCCTCAGGTTGGATTATATTTACCTTTACTAGTGATAATATATGCCTTTATTCATTTTTTTCCCTTCTTTTTTCAGATTTGAAGCCTATGCTGTCTGAATTTGGTTTTGCTGCGACTGTGTCCTCGTGTAATATGACCGCAAGAGATTGTTTAACAAATTAGAGGTTCTTGCTTCTTACAGAACTGTTTAGTCCTAAGAGCTGCAAGAACAAAGATGGTTGCAAATGATCAGCAGTGCTTGTTTTAATGTGGGATTGATGAAAAATTATTGATCTTTTCCAGTGAGATGGTATTCTGCCTTCTAGTAAAGAAATCTTCACCTAGCAGACTACTATATGTAGTGGCATTAGCATAGGATATCAGTCCATCACAATGAGCGGTAATGGAGTTTGAAAATTTGCAAATGTACTGCAGCAAAGAAGGAAGATTGCAAAAGGGATTTTATACAGATAAATCCTTTGACAACGGATAAATTGATCAATCTTTATTTGAAAAATGCAGTATAAATTTTTCTTTAGCCAACAGAGGTAATGGTAGTTAAATTCCTCAGCTCTAGTTTGATTGCAGCTTGAATTGTATATTCCTAAAAACAATGTGTTCATATTCACCAGAAATACCATCAGCTTAACTCGCCATGTCAGTTGTCTTGCGCCTGTATAGTTGCAAATCAGTTTTTTCTTCTTAGATTAACAAGATGAGCTTCTCAGCAACAGTCTTACAGTTATAAATTAAAATTTCCTGTTCCTCGTCTGGCAAAATATGACAGGCAACAGATGATCCATTCCTAAGAACCTTAAACTTCATTTTCTTTGCTCCTCTCAACTTTAATTCAAGTCCCATCTTCCAGGTTATGCATTAAACAATCTATATCAGGTACATAACCTGCTTCATTCATATGCTGAATCAACCATTCCAATACTTCATATGCCCACTCTATATCAGGACCAACTTTATCTCTCACAACAAAACTATAAACCTGGTCTCTGACCTCAATCCAACTCTTCCCCACTTCTTTTTTGCTCCCTATTCCTTTAATCAACTTCCTCACTCTTGCGAATTCCCCCCACTTCCCTTCAGCTGCATAAATATTTGACAACATCACGTAAGTCCCAACCAATTTTGGCCTCAAGTCCAATATTTGTCGTGCTGCCAACTTGCCCAAATCTGGAATTCCATAAGCTTTACAAGCACCAAGAAGCGCACACCAAATTGATTCATCAGGCATGAATGGCATTCTCTGTATCAGTTGATAGGCCTCCACAACTCTCCCAGCTCTGCCTAGCAAATCCACAATACACCCATAAATTTCGCGATCTGGTTTGATGTTGTAGTTATCCATCATTGAATTGAAGTACCTCAAGCCTTGGTCTACTAATCCAGCATGACTACAGGCACTTAAGACTGCCATAAACACGATGTGATCAGGTTTGATACCTGACTCCACCATCTCATCAAACAATTTGACAACTTCTCTTCCATATCCATGAGTCCCATAACCAATCATCATAGAAGTCCAAGTCACTAAACTCTTGCAAGACAATTCACTAAAAATTTTCCGTGAATCTGTAATGTTGCCACACTTTGCATACATATCGATTAAGGCATTAGCCAATGTCAAGTTTCCTTCAAGGCCTCTGCGAATAACACCTCCATGAACCTGTTGTCCAAAACTCAAAAGTGCTAGATTAGCACAGGCTGCTGTTACACTGCTAAAACTGTTGCAATCTGGACTAAAACCATTTGTCTCCATTTGTGAAAATATGAAAAGTGCTTCAATAGAATCTGATCTTTCATATCCTGATACTAAGGTATTCCATGTGATCAAATCCTTTTTAGTCATCTCATGGAAATATTGATTTGCCTCGGGTAAACGATCACTCCTGCAATACATGTCTAGTATAGAATTCATAACAGGAAGACTACATCCCAAACCATGTTTAATTACTGCTGCATGCATTTGTTTGCCACAGCTATACGAACCAATTGAAGAACAAGCTCGGACAGCAATTGAAAAACAATATGAGCTGCATTCTTCTCCCTTCTGTTAAAAAATGCATCAAGATTATTAGTGAACCTGGTCTTTAGAATTTCCAAAAGAACTTATTTTCATGAAGCTAGTGTTCTTTCTTTCATGCACCTACCAGTAACATTTCCCTGAAGATTTGGAGCCCAAGATGGCCATGACCTTTATGAGTATAACCAGCAATCAAAGTAGTCCATGACACTTCATTCTTATCTTCAATACCGTTAAAAACCAAGCAAGCTTCTCTCATGCTAACACAGCAAGTAGCATACATATCCATTAATGCATTATCCACATAAATAAACCCTTCTATCCCATGCTTTATAGCAAAGCAATGAACCAAAGTCCCACAAGAAAGACTTTTCATGCCTTTACAAGCCTTTAAAACGCTTGATATTGTAAATGCATTAGGGTTCATTTCACTCGTTCTTACCATATCACAAAACATACTCCACCCATGGGCATGCTCGTTGCAAGTTGTATACCCCGCAATCACGGCCGTCCATGCAACAACATCTCTCTTGAGCATGTCGTCGAACATGGTGCGTGCTTCTCTAATTAAGCCTTTCTCAAAACAGGATTTCATAAGGTCAGTGGCTAAAAAGCAGGGAGCTTTACGAGTATAAGGTGCGTTTGGCTGGATGGGTGTATTTTGGGTCCATTGAAAATGGTTTTTAACCATGGATGAGAATGGATAAAAGCTACTGGTAGATAGCAACCGTTTAGATTTCATGTCTAATGTATATCGTATGATCATGGCACCCACTTATAAATACTTGTATTTATGGTATTTTATCTAGTCCCTTCAGAAATTGGCAGAATGGCAGTACGGAAAAAAAATTGAAGGAGCAGATTTTATAGTGGGAGGCTTGATGCATAGCTTCCATAAAATGCAATTGAAATGAGGACTATTGAAGTGAGGAGACAACTGGAAATGGTATGCATAGAACTGCAGCCATTAAAAGATTTAAAATTTTTGTTCCCCTTCTCCTTATCAGCTTCTCGCTATATAAAATATGTATAGGAAATGATCTACATAAAGAATTTAGTTTATTATACATAAATAACAGTGTAAGGAACTTCAATACAAATTCTTAAAGCTCCCTCCATGCTAGATTTTTTACGTTCCAAGACCGATCAACTTAGCTGATTAACCGGAAACCAGAAGAATTGAAATGACACCAAAATTTATACAATTGTAAGTAAGAGAATGCCAGTATATTTTACACCATAAGAGTTCGAAAATTGCTGTTTACTAGACTCTTTCTTTGTATGCCTTTCCTAAACTTGTATCTGTACAGCAAAACGATTCTGTTCTTGGAAGAGCGGCCATTTGCCCTAAACAAGAATCTGCGACCTAGCAGCAAATCGAGAGCACTTCTTCCTGCCAGTCTTGTTAAGTCCACAAACACAGATTTCAAGAAGCTCATAATCCTCCTCCCACAATAACAGTGATGCCATCTCTGGATTCTCTAAGAGAACTTTAGAAGTCAGGAACCCAGCAATTGTCCATGTTTGATAAAGTCGGGATTGTTTTCCGATGAACTTTCCTGTACGTGTATCATAATACTCAGGCCAACGATCAAACGAGAGCCTCTTTTCAGCCATAGAAACTGCTTTCTGAGCTAGTTCTAATCTGCCCATCTTGATGCATGCTAGAGTAAACTGAAACCAATACATTGAGAGTACAATTCAGATAACATCAACATATTAAAGTTCACTGACAGAACAAGTAAGCCCAAAACTACCATCAAGACCCATCTTAAACCACCTTCAATGATATTAGTTCTATTTCTGAAAATTAAAAGTCTGACAACAGCTTTTTCAATAGCCATCATTTTTTTTGTCATTACCATCAAGAAGATTACACCATAACCAGATTTCTGGAACAAATAGTAAGTATCAAGCATTAATTTGACATCATAACACATGCAAAATACAAAAGAAGAAGGTTACACCAAAATTTTCCAAGTGGACAAATAAGTAAAAAGAGTTTAACAGAGTATTAGGTCTAACATTATATAGAAAATTTGTGCGTCAAATTAAGATTCAAGCTTACCTGCCAAAGAAGTGTTGGCCAGGATCCACCATTATGATATGACCAAGGGCTGCAAGCATCCACCAAACAAAGAACTTAGGAGTTGAAAGGCTTTGTAAACTAAATCACTCACATGCATCATGCACGCATAAATAGGGTACAAGTAAAACTACAGAAGGAAAACTCACGTATTTTTTGGGTCGCTGCCAGTTATAATACGCCAATCCTCATGCTCCAGTGCAGGGTAACATATTTTAAGAGGCATACATCCAACCAGATCATCCCATTTGGCTTCAATTAAATTCAGAATTGCCTCATTTTGTTTTGGGGTACCCAAAGATGAAACAACTGACCAAAGGTTTCCAAGAGTGAAAAACCTAAAATCCATATGAGCTGGTTGTAGATTCCCAATAAGATACCCACCTTCCTCTGGTATCCAATCCATGAGCCAGGCAGGAATTTGATCCGGATAGATATTGAATTTGTTAGTGGCGTCCATGGAATACTCTTCTGTTTTGTACCGGTATATCTCATTGATCTTTCTGATATCCACCCAGTAGTATTCTCTGATATGGAATGACAATGCGCTGAGTCTGTTGTTGATGGCCCTCACCAAATTCTTGGATCCATCATTTACAGTCAGCATCTCACGAGAGCATCGCAAAGCAGAGTAAAACAAGGCCTGAAGAAATAATAGACTAGCAATAAGTGAACCTAGTGAGAATAAACAAATGAAAAGCTGGACTAAGACATGACAGTCGTAGCCAAGAACAAACCTAAACTAAACACCAAAAATCAGAAAAATGGGAAGTATGGAAGAAGTTCATAAACTAGAATCCACGGTCCACATCATCATAAAAAGAAATAAATAACACATACCAAGATTCAAGAAAGATCTGTAAACAACCAGTTAGCTGAAAATCTTCATGCCACCAAAATGAACACATAAGAAAAGTTGGGTAACAACTTCTGAACTTACTTGAATCTCAAGGGGGTGACCATGAATACCCATTCGCCGATCTATCATGCAAGAGCCATCAGTAACTAAAAGAGAAGGAAACATATCAAACCCATCAGCTAAGCACAAGTTTAAAATCAGTTTTATGCCCGTCTGAACATCAACCCTTTCTTGCAAAGTGTAGTCGCCAGTAATTTTCCCATATGCCCTCAACAAAATGATCCACCACAACCCTATTAAAAAAAATAATAAAAAAATAAGAATGCAATCTCAGACGCAGTCAATTAACAGTAACTATCGGAAGTACTAATGCTTCTCCATTCCTGGAGCGTGCATAAACACAAAAAAGACATTTCTCAAATGAACTGTAGGCCATGATAATATTAAGAATTTAGACATCCCATCAACTTTGAAAATATCATATTGGCATTAATCAAAGGATATACTAACCAGAATCCACAGGTGCAACACGGCCAATAGCAGATTCACCAAAATCTGGATCTAGAACCTCTTCAAATTTATTTTCATCAAGAGGTACGGTTCTGACTTTAAAACTAGCAGGCATCAGGCCCTGCCCAGGACTATAGCAGTCCACAGTTTTCTCCCAACTCTAAGAGTAAAAGACAACAAGAGCACTAGTTTCAGTAGCAAGAAATATATTGCTGCATTTTGCAGCTATTTGACTCAATGAAGATTATTAAACAAAAAGATACAGTAGATCGACACTTCAACGAAACATGAAATCAAAGGAGACAAATATCAAATGATCGAGGGCATTAACAAGATGCTATCTACAGCCAAATGGCTTGAATGTGCTGCCAATCACCTCAAAAAAAAAAAAAAAAAAAATACTAGCATTTAAGATTCTAATCATAGGTGAAAAATCAAATTTGGATGTGGATATTAATGCCTAATTGGCCTGAATATATTTACAGTAACCTTATTCTGAAAAGTGGACTTGACAGATCATGACAGGATATCTACATATCTAGTAATATTTACATGACAACATAAAGCCGCTAATTCTGTCTGTTCTCAATAATATCTAGTCCAATTGCAATCAGCTTATAGCTAAATAGTACCCAAATAGAAAACACAAGAATATATTATTAGATAATATAACAGAAATGTGAAACATTACCTGCAATTGCAAGGTATGAAGCAGGAAATTCCTTACAATCTCTCCTTCTCCTCTAAGCAAAAATGCAAGGGCAGAAGGCACAAAATCACGGATGAACACTTGGTCATAATTCAATGGCTGCTTATCCCCTGGATCATTTGCAGCTACTGTGCCAACAGGACTTCCACAATACCTCACTACTGCATCATTCAATAACTTCCATGCCTCTTTTTCAATACCCGACTCCTCTCTCCTTGGACTACCAATCTCAACTCTCTTAACTCCCTCTAAACTCTCTCTATTTACATCATTTTCAACATCATCAGGAACAGCAATTCCTAACCTAGATGCTTCCTCTCCTACAACATTCTCATCTTTATCAATCTTCTCAACTACCAAAGGCTTAACACCAATCCCATTTTGCACATAAATCCTCTCAAAATTATTATCATTAACTCTAGTCTCAACAGAAGTTGAATATTCTTTAACTTCTGATGCAACACTAGCAATAAAAGAAATATCCCTACTTGTTCTTCTATTTCTTATACAAGCACCAAAAGGAGATCCCGATAAAAGCCTATATTCGCATAAATTGACACTGGGTATAGAAAAACGCTTCTGGGTATTACAAATTATGCTTCTAAATCCCAAAATTCGAAAAGGGTATGTAGAAAGTTGTTTGTTATGGTCAAAACTGAAAAAATGATTTTTCGATAAGCTGTTGGATAAATTGTGTCGGTATATTGCAAACCCAAAAAGGCTCGAGCTTTTTCGAGCAATAAGGAATCTACAAGATGGTTTCATGGTTGAATTGCTAAAGAAACCAAGAGTATTCATAGCATAAAGAATCAAAAACAATATAAGATGATAAACAAAGATGTATCTAAAAAGAAAGCAGTCAGTTCCTGCATTTAAAAGCAAGTGAATTCGTGGGATTTTTTATGAACAAGCAGGAGATTGTTGGATAATGATTAGAACTTACACAGAGATAGAAATATGATGATGATAATAAAGGAAATTGATGATCCGCAACGAGAGAAAAGAGAGGAAAAATTCGGGCGTGGAAATGAAAAGAATGGTTCAAACTGTAAAAATTGTTTCTCGTTATATATATCCAGAGATAGAGAGAGGCTGTGAATGGAGGCAGGAATTGTCTTGCACACAAAGGTTTTTTTTTTATTTTTTTTCAAGTTTATATAATGACCTCAATGACCTTGCAAAAATCCTCTTCTTTTGATTTTTTTTTCTTTCTTTTATTGCAAAAAAAGTCACATAATTTTATCCTCATTACATTGTTTTAGCTTATTTATTGTCGTTATTGAAAGAATTTTTATGTCCAATAAAAGAAGCTTTTTTTTTAATGTATTAATGGTTCAATTCTTACATTTTTTTTCTATTAAAAAAGTTTCTTTACTTTTCTATTTATCTAATTTTTTTTAATTTGGCCCAATGACAGTCAATATTAACTTATTTCTAAATTAATTAATTATTAAAATATTTTATAATTTTATCAAAACTAAATTAAAAAATATTAATATTTTTATTATTGGAACTACTTGTGTAACCGATATTATGTTCATTTATGCGGCTTAAAATCTATGATCAACCCTCGGGAGTTTATGGGGCTTTGGCTAGATAAGTGCGGCCAGGGATGGGGCGAGCGGTGACGTGTTAAGAAATTGGTATCCACTATTTTTCCTATCTCCAGCCACCGTTTTGGACCATGAGCTAGTCTTGCACCATTAAGATTCAGCCACCTGGTAGAAGTGATGCAGTGGATTGCACTTTTGGTCGATCTTTTCGCTCGTGTTCTGACGTGTAATGGAGGTTGGAGAGAGAGAGAGAGAGAGCAATTGAAATTGAAAGCCAATAGCTTTTGAGTTTATCTACAACAAGATTTTGAGTGAGATAACAAATTTGCATAAGCAGCTAAATAACCGTGGCCAATTGGGGTGGATTAATTGGTAATAAGTACAAGAGGTGCCATGATCAAGTTAAATCATGAGCAACCAAAATATTATTTTGAATAATTTATGAGTTTAATATATTATCAAGTTAAATCATGAGCAGCCAAAATATTATTTTGAATAATTTATGAGTTTAATATATTATTGTTTCAATTCAATTTTTGTTATTTCTAATGGCCAATTTTTTTATATTATGATTTTGTTATTTTTCCAAAAGAATTAATGTTTTTTCACATGTTATATAATTGGTTTCCATGAATAAAATGCATGTGTGTTTTCATTTTCTTATCAGGCAAATAATGGGTTGAAACTAGAATTAAAATGTCTATGAATTTGTATTATATTATTCTCTTCTCTCTTGTTTTTTTTTTTTTTTGAACAATTTCTCTTCTCTCTTGTTAATTCCTTAAGAAGGAATTTTTTCTGAAAAAAAAAGAGAAAATAGAAATTTTAGAAGTTTTTCTCTGGTTTTTTAATTTACTTTATATGCTTTTCAGCGATTAATTTTTTTAATTTTGCTATTAATCAGAAAGGAAATACGAGAACACTTATTAATCAGGAAGCAATGACAATAACAACAAATAAGGAACAAGATATCCCTATCATTTTTGTGGATGTGCTCTTATTTTCTTTTAATTCATATAATTTTTTCCTTTTCTATTATTTTATAATATCATGGACAATTTTTATACAATTTAAATTTTTATCATATCTTATAAGATCAGGGACAATTTTTAGGCAATTTTTATTTTTATCATTTATAGTTATTATTCTTTTATTTTTGTGTCTGCTTCTTTAATTTTGTTTTTCTATCATTTTTAACTCTATCTATGAATATCAATGATTCATTTATTAGTTTTTCCCCTACTAAACACATTTTTCTTTTAGAAATCAACATTATCTTTAACAATCTTTTTTTTTAATGTTGTATTTTGTTATGTGTCTTGGGGCTATTAGATACTGAAAGCATCAAATACAAAAATAAAATTGATGCGTATCAATATCATGATGATTTAATGTTAGAGTATAAAAAGTTGAAAATATTGTACAAAAGCACAATGCGGCTAAATAAATCTACAATATTGTGCAGGAGGATTAATGGTTTCAACTTCTTAATAGCATGTTTGAATTTTTTAGAGATATTTTCATTTTAGTACGCAATTTAGTCTAGTTATGTTAAAACTTTTACAGTTAAGCAAAGTATGTAGAAAAATTGTTTGATACATAAAGTCAACAATATATTTAGTTATTGAGTGATAGGAAATATTTTATTGGTAAAGTCTCGTATAGCTAAATAAATGAGTTTTAATTTTTTTTAGCACTGATAAACTCATTGTTAAAATTATTGGGCATCCCAAATTAGTTTGTTTAAATAAATGATTTTTAATTTATTTAGCATTATTTTAATTGGTTTGGTCTATTTTGACATAAATTGTTCTTTGGTCTAATTTTAATTTATATTAATCAAATTCAAATATATTATTTTTAATTAATTTTTTAGTGAATATTGAATCATTATTCACCCTTTATTTATTTGATTAGTGCGGATAACAAGTGAGAGGAAAAAATTAAATAATTGAGAGCTATAAAAAGTTAGTTTAAAAACAAACAAGTTGACAATAAAGACGACAATTTCAAAGCAAACATTTATTATAAATAGATTATAACTAAAATATTTAAATATACGTAAATAGACATAGTACTCATCTTCAATTAATTCCGAACGTATAAAATAAGTATGTCAAGTCATTTCAACCAATTGCTTATTGGTGGGATACCTTCTTGCACAACATAATAAAATACATATTTATTATATTTCGGGCTTGATCGATTTTTGCATAACCCTAATGTGGAATGAGATAGGGCATATTCAATTTCAGGATCTATTGCTCTTTCAGGAGAAACATAGTTGATCATGTGTTGGAGAGACAAATGAACTTACTCTTTGTCCAAATTATGGATTTTCTTTCCATACTTAATATCGGTAGAAGTGGTAAACTCCCAATATACATATTTCAGAACAAAATATTATGGCAAAAGAAGCATAAATAGAAATTATATAAATAGTTAATTTATTATAACTAAAATATTTGAATATATTTAAATAGACACAATACTCATCATCAATTGACTTAAAGACGTATAAAATAAGTATGTTAAGTCATTTTAACCAATCGGTCATTGGTGGGACACCTATTGGTACAACATAAAAAAATATATATTTAATATATTTCGGACTTGGTCGGTTTCTGCATAGCCCTACTATGGAATGAGATAGGGCATATCCAATTTCAGGGTCTACTGCACAATTGACCATGTGTTGGGGAGACAAATAAACTTGCTCTTCGTCCAAATTGTGAATTTTCCTTCCATACTCAATATCAGAAGTGGTGGAATCATAACATATATTTTTCAGAACAAAATATTATGGAAAGAGAAGCAACAATAGAAATTGTATAAATAATTAATTTATAATTATAACTAAAATTATTAAATATATTTTAATATACAATCATTCGGAATAGCTGATCTCCTTTCTCTTTGAGATCTTCTAACTACTATTTCTTATGGTTCATTTGCATTAGTCATATATGAGTTAATTATTTGATGGGGTGGTTTTTCATTCAAATGTTGTTCAGTGTTATCATTATATCCTTCAAAACTTAGAACAACATTCGAGAAAGTAATGGAAGAAGGAACATTCATGTGTAAAGGAACATTAATTTACATTAATTTCTTTTATCTCTATACTTTGTTATTCATCACTCCCACTAATATCACCATTCTCAATAAATCTTGCATTTTCAGTTTCACCAATCCTCGAACTATGTTTTGGACAATAAAATATGTACCCTTTAGATTTCTTTGGGTAACAAATAAAGTAACCACTAACAGTTCGAGAATCTAACTTTCTTTCATGTGGATTCTAAATTCTTGCTTCTGCTGGGCAACCCCAAACATGCAGGTGCCGTAAACTAGGTTTCCTTCTTGTCCACAATTCAAAAGGAGCATTGTGAACTGCCTTACTAGGAACCCTATTTAATAAATATGTTGCGGTTTTAAGTGCATACATCCATAAGGAGTTGGGTAAAGAGGAGTTACTCATTATACTCCCAACCATATCCATCCAAGTCTGATTACGCCTTTCTGCTACACCATTTTGTTGAGGTGTACCTGGCATAGTATACTGTGCACATATGCCATGACTTTCGAGGAGTTTTGAAAATGGACCATGACACTATCCAAACTCATCATATTTTTGATAATATTCACCACCTCTATTAGATTTTATAATTTTCACCTTTTTATCTAATT
>CATIWM010223489.1:0-11227 GCA_949671775.1 Mallotus repandus
TGCCGGAAAAGTCACCGGCCAAGAAAATACAAACTGGCCAAAAATGAACCGGACCGAACTGAAGCAACCGGAGAAGAGGACTGCTGCTGGACGGCGACGAGGCGACGTGCGGTGGCTGGTTGCAGCGGTGAGGAGCAGATGGTGGAGACAGCGACACGATAGTGGCTGGCTAGCAGGCGTAGTGGCAAGCTGGTGGTCTCCTCTGGCGAAGATGGAAGAAAGAAAGAAAGAAAGAAGGAGGGAAAGAAATTTTTATGCTACTATCCTTTTTTTAAAAATAATAATATAAAAATCAATTTACCTCTCTCCCTCTCAACCTTAAATTAACACACTTTTATAAATAATAATTAAAATAATTCTCATCGTCAATTATTCAAATTTAATTTCACAAAATAATAATCTCAGTATTAATAAAATATTTATTAACACTGCAAGTCTCAAAAATATATTTTATAATTTTAAAAAATAATTTGGATGTTTACATTACGATCTTTGTTGCTCTATGGCGTTCTCTATGGTTTTATTTGCTTAATCTGTCACTCAAAAATATTTTTTTGGGCTTTCTTTAAAGGTATACATTCTTCTTATATTCTGTGCCCTTTTGTTAGGTTGTGATTTAAAGGGATTTTAAAAAGTATTTATAGCATTCCTATGTGTTTTTTGTGACTCTAAGTTTTTGTAAATGGACAAACTCTACTCCTATTGGAGTAGAACCTGTATCAAATGCAAATGTGGTGGATGCTCCTATTGCTAATCAATCTAAGCAACCTTAGAATACTAATACTGGTAAAAAAAATGGAAGGAGACAGAGTCTAGATCAGAGGTGTGGAAGCATTTCCAGAAAATCAAAGATGCCAAAGGTGTTGTGGTAAAAGGAAAATGTGTTTATTATTTTAAATCTTATGGATGCCATTCAAAAATACATGGTACTTTAACACTTAGAAGTCATGTCCTTACTTGTACTAAAATACCTCATTCTAAGGATAGTAGACAATCACTCTTGACACCACAACCTGTGGAAGCTGATAATAACAATGAAAATGTTGGCACTTTTGAAACATGGAAGTTTGATCAAGAATTTATTAGAAAAGCACTTACTAACATGCTGATTATTGATGAACTCCCATTCAAATTTATGGAGGGTGAGGGATTTAAAAAGTTATTAAATGTTGTATGTCCTAGGTTTAAGTTACCTTCTAGATGGACATTAAGTAGAGACTACTTCTCTATCTATTTGAGTGAGAGACAGTCTCTTAAGACCTTTTTCAGAAATTATTGTCAACGTGTTTATTTAACCATTGATGCCTGGACTTCAATTCAGCCCATAAATTACATGTGCATCACAACATACTTTATTGATGATCTATGGAAGCTTCAAAAGAAAATCATATCTTTTGTGTATGTCACTTCGTATAAAAGGCGAATACATAGCTAAGGCACTTAAAAATTGCATTCTTGAGTGGGGTTTGAAAAATGTTTTCTGTGTGACTATTGACAATGCATCATCAAATGACACAATAATGGGTTATTTCAAAAAGAAATTGTTGAGTTGGGGTGCTTCTAGTGTTAAATATAAATATTTACACATGAGATGCATTGCACATGTTTTGAATCTGATTGTTCAAGATGGTCTGAAAGATGTTAGTAATTCTGTGAAAAAAGTTAGCGAATTAGTAAGATACATTCAAAACTCACTATATAGGTTGAGAAAATTCAAAGAAATATTTGAGCTTGTTGGAATTGATTGCAAAGCATGTTTGTCCCTCGATGTTCCTACTAGATCAAATTCCATGTATCCCATGCTTAAAACTGCTTACATCTTTAAAAGGGCTTTTGAGAAATATGATGAATCATATTCATCTTTTCACTTTGATTTGGGGGATGAAATGCATGACTATTTCGATTGGATTAATGTGAAAAAATTGGTTGATGTTCTGTAACATTTTTATGCTATGATTGTGAGAATTTCTGGTTCTCTATATGTAACATCAAACACATTCTTCTCTTAAATATCTGAACTCTATTGCCTCCTAGATCACTAGAGTAAATCTGTTGATGTTTCTCTGAGTTAAATGGCTATTTCTATGAAATCAAAATTTGATAAATATTAGGGGGATGTTCATAAGATGAATAGTCTTTTCTTCTTTGCTAATGTGCTTGATCTAAGATATAAATTTGAATACATCTCTTTCTCATTAAATAAAATGTGTGGAGATCATGGTTCCAGCTTATGTGATTCTATCAGAGGCAATATGGTTGAGTTGTTTCTTAATTATATGAACACTTATGGTCAATTTGACTCAGTCTAAAATAATCCCTTCTGCCAATTTTAGCCAATCTCAATCTATTTTTGCTTCAACCAACACTGGAATTTCTTCATCGATGTTGAAAGAAAGATTTAAAAAATATAAGTCAGATATTGGATTAGGTGGAAGCAATAAATCTTATTTGGATTTGTATTTGAGTGAGTCAGGAGGGGGAGTTTGATATATATATTGAGCTAGTGGAAGCTCAATTTAGAAATATTTCCTCTGCTTTCTCGAATAGCTATAGATATTCTAGCTGTTCCCATATCCACAGTTGCTTCAGAGTATACTTTCAACATCGGAGGACGAATTTTGGATGTATTTAGGAGTTCTCTAACTCTTAAAATTGTTGAAGCTCTAATTTGTTCACAAGATTGGCTTAAATTGGGTAGATTCCAATCTATTGAGGAGACACTAGATGATTTAGAGGAATTTGAAAAAGGCAAGTGTTTTGTTGTATTGTTGTATCTATTTTTATTTAATATGTTTATTTGTATTTGATTTTTTGCTTCCTGTTTTCTGTTTCAAATCCACCCCCTATAGGAGTAGGCCCTTCTCAAATTGGTCAAATCATATTCACTTCTTGCATATTCAGAAATTCTTATCATTCATTTCAAATAAGTCTAATTCTTATATTTTGCATTCCTTTGCTGCACTATTAATTGCAATGTGTTTATTGTTTCAAGTAGTGATGAAGCTTCCATAAATATACTGAAACTAAAAGGATGCATGGCTATATTCCTTTGGGTTGCATTGATTGACATGCAGCTAGGAATGTAAATTCCTTTAGGTGGCATTGACTGAAAATTTCAAATACAGTCAGGAATGCTGCTGTATGCTTTGATATGACTTAAAAATTTCTTTTGAGCCTATACTACTTTGCTTTTGTTTTATGCTCTTTGCTTATCTATGATCGAATTTATGCATTGCTTGCTTTCTTGCTTAGTTTTTTTGAAATGCATGCATGCTTGCTACTTGCTTTGATTATGCTAATTGCTTCTAATTTATGCTTCTTGCTTTATCTGATGTCATTTGCATGAGCTGTTGTCATTTGCTTGATCTACTTGAATACTTTGGCACAATAACATTGACGAGATATGCTTGAATGCTACTGCATTTGTTTCCTATTACTGTAGTGCAACATAAGTTGCATTTCAAACAGAACATTGTAGAATTGCATTCTTTTGATTTCTCTGTTATATGATTGTTTTCTTGAGGCTGTGATGAATGCTTCCACCATGTATTCAGAGTCTTTGAGACTGCTGATGCTGCATATTTTTTAGGAGGGCAAATTCTTTTTGCAGCCAAAATATGTGGTTGTATTCTTGATATGACTTGAAAACATTTTTATGAGCCTCTTTATCTTTTATGTATTATGTATTTCTATTAACAATGTCTTCTTTGCAACTTATAATGTTGTGTTAATCTCTTTTTTGCAGGAATTTTTTTTTGTTTTTTGGTTTTTTATTTTTATTTTTTATTTTTGCAGGACTTGCATTGATTTTTGGTTGCTTGGTCCTGGCTCTAACAAGTATACTAGAAATGATTCATAGTTCACAGTATGAACTTCATGCTGTTAGAATTTGTATGAACTTCATACTATAATGCATTGTATACTGATTTATTTTGTATATTTTTGGATTGGGCTTTAGGGTTTAGAACAATTGAAAGTGTAATTTTAATTGGGCCTCTAGTTATATTATAATTAAAACACTGGGTTTGAGCCTATAACATTATTTTATAAGTTAAGGTTTAATATATATATATATATATATCGATTACCCGATTTGATTTAACTCGATATTTTCGAACCTCCGACCCGTCGGTTTTCATTACTCCTTCAGTTAAGTTCGATGTCAAAAAACAAGCACCCAAACCTGATCGGATTAGTTCCCAATAGACCCGCTCCAACCCAATCCGTCCGATGCTCACCCCTGCCCATATGGCAAAACAAACATTTCAAAAAAAAATTTGTCACATCACAAGCTGCAATGTCACAACCCATAATGTGTATCACAATCCTTTAATTTTATCTAATATACATCTATAAAAGCCAATGAACAACAAGGTTTTGATAGAAATTTCATAGGTGGCCTTCCTAATATTAAATGAGCTTGCTAGTGAGGGAGAAATAGTTAAGCGGTAACTTTTTTTCAAGGGCATCATGAGGTATAAGATCCAATCAAAACATCGTCAATTTAAAGGAAAAGACTATCATCCATTTTACAGTTCATCGATGCTTAAATTTACTTAAAAAAAGTTATAAACTTTACACTGATTTTCCAAATTTGTACATTTTTTAATTTTAATTAAATAATGTACAATTTTAAAAAATAAATTAATGATAATAAAATTATAATACATATTTTTTAAATTTTACTATATGGCCAACTTAACTTTAAATTTATGATAATTTTTTTGTTAAATTGGTAATAGAGTTGATTTTAATAATAAAATAAGATAAAAATTGATGGATAAATTCATGAAAAATCTTTCAAAAAAAAAAAACCATCGTTACTAATATTAAATGACTCGTCAATTTTTCTTTTAATTATCTAATGAAATATGGCTCCAGCACAACAAATTAAAATCATTACATATTTGAAATTAATTCGGTTAATAGCCAAAACTAGAAAAATAATATAATTTATTACTAAAATTTTTTAAAAATAAGTATAAAAGTTCAATTTTTTTCTTTAGAAACTAAACCAACTCATTACCAACAATTACTTAAATAAGAAAAGCTCACATAAACAAGAAAGTTTCATACTTTTTTTTGGTCCACCAACAATGTTTCAGTTGTATGTTTTTTTGAATTTCAGTCAAACATGTGTGATGGGTTTTGCAGCTTGTTTAATTTAGAGCACTCTAGTAATCTCCAAGTCAAGAAGTGATAAGATTGATTACAACTTTTGCGGCTCCTAATTGCTTTCAGACTACAACGAAAGTTTATTAGAGCTAAAATCCTAATAAATACTTGTATATACATCTGATAAGAAATCAAAATATCAGGAAAGCTACAGATATATGCCTCATATTTAGGTGTATGTGAGAACAAATTAATGGGAACTTGTCACTTTCCTGGGAAGAAATTAATAGTCACTTTCTTTGGAGAGAAAATCAAGCTTAAGCATTGTCAATTAGCTAAAGAAACAATATAAATTAATTATATGTGATATTAAATGCATTTTTGTTGTGACACTTGGGGGGTTGGATGCATGATGCCATGCAAATTGCCACACGCTGTAATCTCAATCCCCAACTGCCACGTAACATTGTTCATATCACTAATATAATATTTCTAATACATTTGTCGCTTTGAATGTTCAGCATTTTTTATCAGAAAATACTATTTTAAGTGTTTAATAAGTGTCTAATGATATTTTTATAATTTAAAATAAAACCATTTAAACACTTCAATTTGCTAACAAATGGTGCTAAAACGATTCATTGGTAAATAAAGAGAACAAATTGATAAAATGTATCAAATTTAAAAAATTATATATATATATATATATATATAAATAACCTTCCTAATATATAGTATAAGTATAACGATAATTTTTTTTGTATGAACCACCGATATCCACTAGATTCTAATTAATTTGGTTCTATTCGGTGATGACCATAAGGATGATAAAAAATTTTCAACAACTAATTAAACGTAATTGTATATACCATAACTAGAACCCGAAACCTTATTTAAACGGGAATAATATGATTAATGTTTTTTCATATGCTATGTTCAAATTATATATTGAAGAATTAATTGGGGAAGTCATAAGTGAGTGATAATATTTGGTAAGGCAATAGACACAACAACTAAGGGTGCTGAGATTGACACCCTTAAAAGGTGTGGTTTATGGCATTTTTCATTAGTATCCTTTTAAGGATAGTACATAACGTCCTCCTTAATTTTATGGTTGAAAATCCTTTCAAAAAACACTTGCAAGAATATTTTCCTCACCAATAATCTAGAGCATCCAAGTACATATTTATTTCATTGATATGGGCATTTCAAAAAACTTTTCCTCACCAAATAACACGGCTTTAAATTAATTGCTAGAATAATTGGTTTGTCTGCTAGATAACAAGATTGGGTGATGATCACCTCACTATCTGGCCCCAAATCAAATTTTAGAGGTTTTTTCTTGTTTGAATTTGGAAAAATTGTAAATATCCGAATTATTTTTTTGAAATTATAAAATAATTTCTAGAACTTACAGTGTTAATAAATATTTTATTAATATTGAGATTATTATTTAGTGGAATTAAATTTAAATTTTAGTGTGAATATTATTTTAAGTATTATTTTATATTTTATTGTGTATATTATTATGGTGGAGAAAATTAATTAAGTATGTTATTTATATATATATATATATATTTTAAATGGTGTTTTGGTGGGTAAATTAGTATTTTATTATTATTATAAAAAAAGTTAGAATAAAAATTTTCCGGGTCAACTTTTTTTTCTTTCCTTCCTTTTCTTTTTCTTTTCTTCTTCTTCTTCTTCTTCTTTCTCTTGGTCGAAACCAAACCAGACAGCCACCGTCCACTGCTCCTCACCACCGTCACCTCACGTCGTGTCTCCCAGCCTCACCGCCCTCCAGCTTCACCGTCCAGCCGCCTCCTTCCTCCTTTCCTATTCTCGATTGGTTTTGGCCGGTTCTCCTCTTCCCTTGCTGGTGACGATTCCGGCGTCTCCAACAGGCGAAGTTGGACTTAATCTCTTCGTCTCGGCGTGGGCTTCTCAATTCCTTAATTTATTTAAGGAATTAACTTAGGTAATTACTTCGAATTTGGATTTTTCAATTATAGGTTTTTGGGTTAATTTGTTAGTTTAAGCTTGAAAATGATTTTATTAGGCATAGGTGCTTTAGAATTATTTGATGTTGAGGTTGTGAGCTATCAATTGATAATTTTTATGTATTTTTTCTGAAATTGCACTATTCCGAGCTCGGAGTTACTGTTCCGGGCTCGAAAATATTATATTTTTAATAAATTCTACTGATTATTTTGAGCAAGTTTTATGGAGAAAATTTATTAAAATTATGTATAGAATTTTTATTATAAATTTTTGAATGTTTATGTGAAAAATAAATATTTGAAAAAATTAGTAGTTTTTTATATTTTAGTTGAAATTATTATTAATTAATATGTTTTAAACAGTATTTGAGTAATAAATAGTATTAAAATAAATTTTATAAATTATTTCCTATTTTTACCTAATTATTAGTAATTTCGGAAAAATATGTGAATAATAAGTTTATTTATTATCTTAAGTCTAAATGAGTTATTTGCTAAATTTATAATGTATTTAAGTAATTTAAATGGTTAATTTCAATTAATGTTAATTTAATTGTAAGATTTGAATTATATATGTTTATTGACGAAAATTTAAGTATAAGTTAGAAGTTTACTATTTATTTGAAAATAAATATATTTTATGTTTCATTATGGAAATAAATTAAATTATGGTATTTAAATGATATTTTATGATTTTTGGTAATTTAGTTAAAATTATATTATTTTAATTGATTATTGTGAATTTGGTTCTCAGTTGGGCATTTAGTGTAGTTTGGGGGCTCCACCTGAGATTTGGTGTTGTGAGAATATTCGAAGTGTGTTTTTGTGTAAGAACGGCTCTACTTTTAGTAGAGATATGTCCATTTTACAGAGGAGACTCTGCCAAATTTTTGGTAGATTTCTCATAAAACGTGACATCGGTCTGTGTCGAAATTCTAGTTTTAGTTGAGTTGTGTCTTAGATCTAGTCAATTTCTTCATTTCCTGATTTTATTAATTCCAAGAACTTTCATGAATTTATTTATTTTATTTTACGAGCACATTTTAAATAAATATTATTTATTTTAGAGAACTCCGGGGCACAAGCTGTAGTACCAAGGCAACAAAGAATGTGTCGCCCGGCACGCTCAACCTGTGAGTTAATTTTATGAAATGTGTGTTGTGTATTTTTAGTATATTTTCTAGCAATTAAAAATAATAAAGAGTTGGCTATATGATTGATTTACGAACAATAATAGAAAGCATGTTTAAAGGAGAAAATTATATTTGTTATGTTTTATTTATTTATTTATTCGTTTATTATTCATTATTTATTTAATGATTTATTTATTTTATTTAATTATTTATAATTCGAATGGATTTGGAGATAATGGTATAACGTGCTACCTAGTGGGTGTCATTAGGACCACGTGCGCACGGGTAAGATCTCGATATGTGTTTAATATGTGAATGGTTAGAGCTCGATGGAGCTAGTGCTCTCAGGCCAGTAAAAAGGGATGTAACTCGGTTGAGCTTGCTCTCGGGACATCAATTTGGACTAAGTGAAATAATTGTGGCAGTAACTCAGTTGATGCTTGCTCTCGGGACGGTAGTCACTTGGATTAAAGAGAGCCGAAAGGCTATTAGAATAATGGTTTAGGGTTCTACCAGTTTTTCACCAAAATAATTATTTTAAATATTTTGTACAAGGATTTCATATTAAATTGATTTCAAAACTTTTACAGAGACCTTATATAAATATTATCGAGAAAAGTAAATGATTTTAAAAAAATTATAATTATTTTATTCTATATTTTTTTAAAAAGGGTTTTAATAAATGGTTTTAAAACTAGCATGCATTTTATAAAATTGATTCACTCAATGAGGTATGATTCCCCTCAACTTTTTTTTAGGACCTTACAGTCTGTTTGATAGTATTCCTCATTTGCGCTGAGTTCGATCTTCACTAACTGCATTATGCGTGTTAATTTAAATTGTATGTTGTATAACTGAATTCTAGATACCGTAGTAGTTAACTCAAAATATGTATTATCGGTATCATGATTTTACCTTGCTTGAAATGTTGTATTTAAAGATTATTGTATTATGATTTTTAAGTATTGTGCATTTATTATATTTTATTGTTAAGTGTGTTATTTTTATTCTGTGAAAATTTTTTAAGGCTTACTACGGGTTTTGATTACTTTATGTATTCTCATTCCCTAGTGCCGGTCATGTACCTTCGGCTCGGGTCGTGACAAAGATTGTATCAGAGCCCATGTTTTATTTTCGGCTCTAATGATCTTTCAGTTACGTTTTTCTTGAACTACTGCGGTAATTAGGTTGATAAATGTCGATTGTTGTCCTCATTGTCTATAGGCTTCCGTGTTATGCCTATTCCTTGTTGTGTTTTGAATTTCATTTGGTTTTGTCTTTTTAGAATGAGAAGGAGAGCATGAAATGCTCTTGCTGCCGAGGTAGCATATGATGATGATGAACAGTTCATAAAGGATGAGGTTCGTCCCCCTGCTCCTTGACGTAGAGGAAGGGGTAAGGGAAGGGGTAGAGGCAGACATAGAGCAGAAGTAGCTCAGATGCAAGAACAACAGAAGCAGCTCAGATGCAAGAACAAGAGCAACATGTAGGACAAGGAGTTCATGAGGTTGATCCTGCAGCTTTTGCTGCTGGTATGGTAGGTATCAACTAAGGCTTGGCAGCTCTAAATCAAGCCATACCTTTAGTTCAGCAGATACTTCAATAGAGGAATCAGAGGATGTCCGATGCAGATGTAGCATTACTGTATTCCCGAGTGGGAAGAGTTTCTTTTGATGGCACTAGAGATGCATTGGATTTCCTTAACACTATTGAGGCCAGAACTTGGACAGGCTACACAGATTATCAGCGGATTATGGTTATAGAGTTATCTGTTCAAGCTGCAGCTCATGATTGGTTCATGCAGTCCATTCAGCCCCTCATGACTACGATGACTTGGTTAGATTTTAACGAGCAGTTTCTGAGCTACTTTTGTCCAGTATCCATAAGGGATAGCTACAGATGGTAGCTACTGCATATAAGTAAGGGTGATCGGTCAGTTACAAACTACACCCATGAGTTCCTCAGATTGGGGCGTCATGCTCTAGATGTGATGCAAGATGACAGGAGAGCTGTAGAGTTATTTATGATGGGTTTAGGTACAACCTACATTAGTATCCAGACTATAGGCCGGACATTGGACAGTGTGCTTGAGGAGGCTCGACAGCTAGAGAGGCGCCACATTATGCATGGCACCATTTCTGACCCATATACGAGCAGTAACAGTGGAGTAGTGATGACACAAGGGATTCAGCAGCATGTGTTTTAGATGGGCACTGTTGGTATGCAGACTGTGGGCACTTCAAAGCAGGGTTATCAAAGTAATCAGGCGCACAAGACTGGCAGACACAGTAGATGGAGTAATAGACCTCTAAGATTCAAACCTGGAGCCAGTAGTGGTAGCAACAGTCAGAGCTCTGGGCACGGTAGTTCAGGCTCAAGGCACAATGCATGCCCTACTTATGGCCGAGTACATCAGGGGCCATGCCATTTGCTGACTGGAGCCTGCTTCAGGTGTGGGCATGTCACACCTCGTCTCATGTAGCCCGAGATGGACGTTTAAAACCAACCATTCAAAATAGCGTTTAATTCGATCAAATTATGTTATAAACATTACTAATAAAATTGAAAATAATATCTTGGAAAGATTTGACCTCATTTAAGAAATAAAAACTTTATAATTGATACTTTTATTAATAACCGCTATAGTATAAGAAAATTAAGTATTATAAAAAAATAATGTTTTTAAATTATATTGATATTGGTAATTATATAATGAAAACATAATATAGAACATTATTTAAGCAATACACAACATGTTCTAAACAGTTGCTTTACATATAGTCTAGCCACCATCGTTTAACTTCAAAATACCATCATTTACAGTACTTTATAAAGACAAGACTAAAAATTAAATAAAATAAAATACAAGGCTTCACTGACAAGGATGTTGGCCAACCTTATTTTGAACTTCTATCTACACTCACTCAACTTGTTCACCAACTATCAAGCCCTGCTATCTGAAAATATTTTTAAAACAGA